>CM046310.1:9433213-9705713 GCA_025267735.1 Mactra quadrangularis
GTTGCACAAAGCTTTCATAAGAATCTGAAATATTATACCTTATGTAAAAAATATCTGCCTTTGAATATAACCTTTATAAAAAATTCTTTTAACAAGACGCCCGGCTAGCTCAGTCGGTAGAGCATCAGACTTTTAATCTGAGGGTCGTGGGTTCAAGTCCCACGTTGGGCGCTACTTTTTGTTTTTTATTGCATTCAAAATTTCCACCCTCCAAGTCTTTTAGATGAATATATGTATAAAGCTATATGTATGAAATGTTATTGACAGAATAAGTATTCTTAATATATAAAAATCAGAATATTGAAAGTCCTAGATCTATAGAGACTAATATATATGTATAATGAATTATAACTTATGGTAACTATTATAATAATTATAAAAACTTCAATCACTCATATACTCGGAATATATTTAAACGACTAGCGTATATCGTATTGTTGAGCTGGTGAGCAGATGAGCTGACCATATGCGACTTTAATTGCACAATTCAGGGGTTGATCTACGATTTTTGTATGGGGGATCTAAACTTTTTCTGGGGGGTCCAAACTTTCAAACAATAACCTCATTATGCACATTTTGCAGAATAATGCAACATATCAATAATAAAAACTACATAACCCTGAAATCTATGTTAAACATTGAGAAAAATTGCTTCATGCTACTTAAAAATGACTTACAGTCAAGAAATACACTATTGGTCTAGTACATTTTAAAAATTCCAGGGGGTACAATGTTTTATCCAATTTTGAAGTTTTATTTAACTGTAGGATTTAAATTACAGACTCAGATACTTCTACAAAGACATGCCCTGGTTATCAGATCGCAGGGCGAATTACATTTATATAGATATACAATTTAAATTTAAGTGAAAATTTTACCCAATAATTGCTTTATATGATTAATTGTAGAACCAATATGTTGCACAATGCTTACATAAGAATCTGAAAGATTATACCTTATGTAAAATTATCTCCCTTTGAATATTAACTTTATATCCTGTTAACAAGACGCCCGGCTAGCTCAGTCGGTTGAGCATCAGACTTTTAATCTGAGCGTCGTGGGTTCAAGTCCCACGTTGGGCGATTACTTTTTGTTTTTATTGCATTCAACATGTCCACCCTCCAATTATTTTAGAGGAATATATGTATAAAACTATATGTATGAAATGTTATTGACAGAAAAAGTATTCTTATTATATAAAATCAGAATATTTGAAAGTCCTAGATCTATGGAGAATAATATATACATGAACAGTCATAATGAATTATACCTTTAATATGATAATTATCATAATAACTTCAATCACTCATATACTCTACGACTAGCGTATATCATATTGTTGAGCTGGTGAGCTGACCATATGCAATTTTAATTGCACAATTTAGGGCTGGATTCACGATTTTTCTAGGGGGGTCTAAACTTTTTCTTGGGGGGGGGGTCCAAACTTTCGAACCATAACCCCATTATACACATTTGGTAGAATAATGCAACATATCAATAATAATAACTACATAACCCTGAAATCTATGTTAAGCACCGAGAAAAATTGCTTCATGCTACTTAAAAATGACTTTCAGTCAAGAAATACACTATTGATCAAGTACATTTTGAAAATTCCAGGGGCTACATTTTTATCCAATTTTGAAGTTTTATTAAACTGTAGGATTTAAGTTACAGACTCAGATACTTCTACAAAGACATGCCCTGGTTATGAGATCGCAGGGCGAATTACATTTGTTTAGCTATACAGTATAAACTTACGTGACAAAATCACCCAATAAAAGCTTTATATGATTAATCGTAAAACCATTCAATATGTTGCACAATGCTTTCATAAGAATATGAAATAGTATACCTTATGTAAAAAATATCTTCCTTTTGAATATAACCTTTAAAAAAAATTAGCTAATCAAGACGCCCGGCTAGCTCAGTCGGTAGAGCATCAGACTGAGGGTCGAGGTTTCCAGTCCCACGTTGGGCGTTTACCTTTTTGTTTCATTTTTTTGGTAAAATATGCCTTGGTGTTCTAAATCGCATTTGATCAGCTCATTAGCTCAACAATATGACATACGCTAGTCGTTTAAATATTGACACAAAAGTCCGAGTATATGAGTTTATTTTATTATATTATCAGCGATATTTTTAGAAATGAATTCAATGGGTCCGACAGGACTCACGTGTTTTAAAACAATGGGTCCATGACGGAAACAATGGGTCCCTGTATATACAATAAAACATCCATTTTATACCACTTTTAGTTATCAGAGGGCTACACATCTTTATGAACTTTCACCTTTAGTAACAGTGTTAACTGCATAAATCATGTACCACTTTCGAAACTCCAGGAAAGCAAAACAATAAATTGAAATTAAAATTTCCATGTTGTATTGACCCAGATTCAGTCTGTACCAAAGACTTCAAACTATCAGTTAAACATGCATTTATGGTCGGACTTTCTGTCTACCCAAATGATCAGTAGCCAGATGGAATTCATATGTAAAAATTGATGAGTTGCTGAAATGTTTATATCATACACCAAACATGCTATGTTTATTTTAGGATGCAACCTAAGTCTTGCGATTTCTTTAATTTCTTTGGCTAAGAAATCATAGTAATTATCCAACATGTGCCCTCTAACTCACGCTTCAAAAGTTAACAGTCAATGACTCAAGGGGCAAACTTTTAAAGAATCAAAAATATTTCTCAAGCAAGAGTGCTAAATGTTGTATAAATAATGGTGGAAATTAGTCTTTTTTCATAATAATAAATAATATTGATAATGCATGTAGTTGATATACATAGTACATCACAACTCTTGATATGCCTTTTTATTAAACCACCAGCAATCATTTTATTTACCCTGAATGCATCTTTCAGTAATTTTGAAGGTTTTTCATAAGAAAACTAAGTTATTTCTTTTACTTGATAAGTTAACAAAATTCACGAAATAAATAATTTATTCACTGAATATGTATTTTTATCAATTTATTTAACCGTATAAACGTCCGTTCAGTTTTTTCTGAACAAAGTTACTCAAGTTGATCCAAAACTAAAACTGTCAAATGTAAAATTTTAAAATCTTTATTTTTTTAAAATGTTCATAACATATCGGGTACGAACATTATTAAAAACCATCATGAAATGAGCTAGTTAGAGTCAGCTTTTATGCTTACTGATTTTAAGTTCATTAATAAATCGTAACCGACGTAATAATTGATGAGGCCTAATTGTCGAAAATTGAACTTTTACCATTCCTCACTGTGTATGGCAGAGATTTGGTCGTAAATTTTAAATCAAATTGCTAAACTAATGACCTCTAAGCGTAACAATTTGAGAAGATTTATTTCTAACATCTCTAATGTACCAAACACTTGTTATTTACAAGAAGAGAACATAACACCTGTATTTAGCTAGAAAGCGAGGTCAAGACTTCTAACTTACGTCATCGATACATGTAAAAGCCTGCTGTAATCAACAACTGATTACTATATCAAAGTCGGTTTGATTGGTCACTGATAACACAGAACCAATAAAATATGTCGTTATATTCAGAACATATGACGTTAAACGGTGTTAAGTTGTTTGTTACAGCTATTAGTTACGCAAAACTCGGAGCAGAGTTGTCATTTGTGCCAGCCTGCCGATTATTATTTTACACGTCTACTTACCACTTCCACGGCGTTTTGCGTCCAGCTGGACGCACATGTCAAGAAACAATGGGTTTTTAGCTAAAATTGTGCGTCAGAGACGCGGGACGCAGAGGTAAAAATATCGCTGTATTATTATAATTTATAATTCATTATATATATTTATTACCATTCGGGCCTTTCAATCAAACTATCATTATATAATAAGATTACTTATTCTGGCAATAACATTTCATATAGATTTACATGTAGCTTTATATCCTTTAAAACAATGAGAGACTTTAGTCAGTTATTTCCCTTTGTATAAATAGGTAGGTCCTATTAGTTGGATTACTCGGATTTTACCCTTACTTTTCAATGTCAATATGCCAAAATTAATCTTAAATAACTTTTTTGTACATCATTTAATTTGTTTGAAATTCAAGCTAAGTATTTTTAGAGTAAAGTACTATCTAAATTTCATCACTTCTGTTAAAATCTTCATTAACAAGAAAGATATTAGATGGAATATTTTGTTATCCTTACATAGGAATTCAATGATAAAATCCGAGGATTCCAAATGCAAGAACCTACTTACCAATTGGATTGCTTCAGATTTTATCAGGGAAAGATAACTGACTAAAGTCTCTCATTCGGAACTCCTCGGTCATTCGCAACGAATAACAAAATTATTCATTCATAAAAGGCCGAGGTGTTCCGAATGTAAAGTCTCTAACTGGAAAGTGGATATTTTGAATGAAATAAAAAACAAAAAGTAATCGCCGAACGTGGGACTTGAATCCACGAAGTCTTGTCGACTGTAACACCAATGCGCTAAAATAGACATGCCTACAAATTTCCAGTGTCTAAAAATAGATCATATACATGTGCACTGATTTCTTCTGTAGACAGTATCGATGAAGTTTCGCGGGTCCCTCAAAATTCAGTTGGTTTGTTAATTTTAGAAAAAAAAGATCATAAGTCCAACCTCTCTATATCTATTTGAATAATAGTGGCTGAGTGAGTGAGTGAGTGAGTGAGTGAGTGAGTGAGTGAGTGAGTGAGTGAGTGAGTGAGTGAGTGAGTGAGTGAGTGAGTGAGTGAGTGAGTGAGTGAGTGAGTGAGTGAGTGAGTGAGTGAGTGAGTGAGTGAGTGAGTGAGTGAGTGAGTGAGTGAGTGAGTGAGTGAGTGAGTGAGTGAGTGAGTGAGTGAGTGAGTGAGTGAGTGAGTGAGTGAGTGAGTGAGTGAGTGAGTGAGTGAGTGAGTGAGTGAGTGAGTGAGTGAGTGAGTGAGTGAGTGAGTGAGTGAGTGAGTGAGTGAGTGAGTGAGTGAGTGAGTGAGTGAGTGAGTGAGTGAGTGAGTGAGTGAGTGAGTGAGTGAGTGAGTGAGTGAGTGAGTGAGTGAGTGAGTGAGTGAGTGAGTGAGTGAGTGAGTGAGTGAGTGAGTGAGTGAGTGAGTGAGTGAGTGAGTGAGTGAGTGAGTGAGTGAGTGAGTGAGTGAGTGAGTGAGTGAGTGAGTGAGTGAGTGAGTGAGTGAGTGAGTGAGTGAGTGAGTGAGTGAGTGAGTGAGTGAGTGAGTGAGTGAGTGAGTGAGTGAGTGAGTGAGTGAGTGAGTGAGTGAGTGAGTGAGTGAGTGAGTGAGTGAGTGAGTGAGTGAGTGAGTGAGTGAGTGAGTGAGTGAGTGAGTGAGTGAGTGAGTGAGTGAGTGAGTGAGTGAGTGAGTGAGTGAGTGAGTGAGTGAGTGAGTGAGTGAGTGAGTGAGTGAGTGAGTGAGTGAGTGAGTGAGTGAGTGAGTGAGTGAGTGAGTGAGTGAGTGAGTGAGTGAGTGAGTGAGTGAGTGAGTGAGTGAGTGAGTGAGTGAGTGAGTGAGTGAGTGAGTGAGTGAGTGAGTGAGTGAGTGAGTGAGTGAGTGAGTGAGTGAGTGAGTGAGTGAGTGAGTGAGTGAGTGAGTGAGTGAGTGAGTGAGTGAGTGAGTGAGTGAGTGAGTGAGTGAGTGAGTGAGTGAGTGAGTGAGTGAGTGAGTGAGTGAGTGAGTGAGTGAGTGAGTGAGTGAGTGAGTGAGTGAGTGAGTGAGTGAGTGAGTGAGTGAGTTTTGACAATTCCTATCATACATACGAAATTGTACTAGTGAATGATTTTTTGTTAACGCATCCAATGCATAATTTCAATTGTATTTAATTTCAATTGTATTATATTCCTGTTTTTTTTAATGTATGATATGAAATGTTTTAAAAGAAATTAATTGTTTCAATAATTGAGAAAAAAGAAACGAGCCTTTGTGATTCTCGCAGTAAATTAGGGGCGTATCAAGGATAACCCAGAAAAAACATGATAACACCCCCGCGTCCTCCCTCTAGGGAATAGCCTCTATAGCCTCTGTCTGATTTTATCTTTGGCTACTATATTGTAACTGTCATTTCACCATAACTTGTAATCAGTGTAAATACTAATTTATCAATACAATGATAAACACAGTTTAAATATTTAATGTTAACTGGTTACTAGTATACAAGTCGCCCGGCTAGCTCAGTCGGTAGAGCATCAGACTTTTAATCTGAGGGTCGTGGGTTCAAGTCCCACGTTGGGCGCTTACTTTTTATCATTCTACAATATATATATCTTAAAACAATTCTTTTAAGGTTCATGTAAAGTCATGGTTTGCTAAAAAAATTGTAAAACAGAAATAACTCTAATTCTGTCATATTTCCACCAACAGTATTGTTTTATACATCAAAATGTTTCTTATGAAACATACAAAGTGATGCTGGTCATCAATTACGATAAAACTATTTAGCAAAAGATGTATTTGCAAAATTGATGCTGCATAAATAAAAATACTAAATTACATTAAAATTTTCTTACACAAAAATTTAACATTAATTCCTTTACAGAACCTTATAGTACACATTCCAATGAAGGTACTGCAATATTTATAACCTCAATAAATATTAAAACAAAACTAAGGCAATTGAAAAACTAAAGTGAAAGTAGAAACAGAGTCGTGGAAACCCATTACACTTGTATCTGTCAAAATGTTTTTCATTTACCTTAGTTTTGTTTTATCATTTATTTAGGTTATAAATGTTGGAGTACCTTCATTGGAATATAAACTATAATGTTCTGTAAATGATTTAATGTTAAATTAGTTAGTAAAGAATTCTTAATGTCTTTTAGTATTTTCAGTTTTACAGCATCAATTTTGCAAATGCATCTTTCGGTAAACGTTTTCATCTGAATTAATTACCAGCATCACATTGCATGTTTCATAAGGAACATTTTGATGTATAATATACTGCTCTTGATGGAAGTATAAAAGAGTTAGAGCATTTTTCATTTTACTATTTTAAATGCAAACTAAGACTTTCCTTGAACCTTAAAAATAGAATTATGATTACGATTTTAGTTCAGGGCTCAAGATTAAGTTCTAGTCATAATGTTTATTTAACTGCATAAGGGAGGTAATTACGTTTCTAGTATTATTTCATTTTAGATACATTTTACATTGGGTTAACTCCCTTTATCTTTTGGCTTAAAATAATTACACAAATTAATTTTACTGTCTGTTATTTCATTACACAATATCTCGGATTTATAATTCTATGAACATTTAAAACCAAGTTTCTTAATAAATATACATTGTGCATGTACATCCAAATAACCATCACGCAAAAACGTCGCACAACAAAAATAATAATGTTTGAAATATATGTCGATAAAAGCTCAAATACCAAAAGCAAGTTTTATGAAGTTATTAAAGATAATCTTCAGATACTGAGCCATTCCCACTCAATGACACCTGATACATGGGCGGATCCAGGATTTTTTCTAAGTTGGTATGGGGGGGGGTCCGAAATTTTACTTGGGGTCCATACTTTCGAACCACAACCACATTATACACATTTTGCATAATAATGCAACATATTAGTAATAAAAACTACATTATCATTTAATCTATGTTAAGCACCAAGAAACATAGCTTCATACTTCTTAGAAATGACTTACAGTCAAGAAATACACTGATGTACAGGTACATTTTGGAAATTCCGGACCCCCCTGCTAGATCCGCATATGTGATAAGTCAGTCCATAGCATACATGTCTGTGGAAACAGAGGATCTGTATTAGATTTCGTTGACTGACCTATAAACAGTTTTCAGCCTGTGGCAAATGTATTTTCTTTGTCCAAGTAGCGATGCTAAACCTTGCAACGCAGCTAAACATCGCAATCACCGCTAAACGTCGCAATACTAATGGTAAATGTCGCAAAAGTCCTAACGATAATGCCGCAACGCTGACGCTGATCATCACACAAAAATCAACTGACGCTGCTTTGCAACGTTTATAGTCAGGGCATTTGTGACGTTTAGCGTTGGTTTTGACTTTTAGCGTCGGTATTGCGACGTTTAGCGGCGCTTCACAGCATGACAGCTTAGTTCTAGAAATATTAAGCCTACTAAAAACCAGGGGGCAGTTAGAATGTCAAATGATCGCCATTTTATGACAGAAATGTTGTATAAATGGCCATACAAAGCAATACTTTGATTGTTCAAGGAAAACCTAACACCTTTTCCTAGAAATTTATCACTTTGCCTTTTTTCGCAACTCTGTAGTCAATTTTCATCGATTTACATCTGTTCACAGGTGTTTGTAGGTAACAAACAGCAATGTGTGATAGGCAAACCACACGTGCTTGGCACCACACTCTGGTCATTCAATAAATGGTCGAGGTGTTCCGAATGGTTAGGAGCGGTTATTTATTAATTCTATCAGAGGAGATTTTTTATATTGGCGCGATCCATTATCGTCTATGTCAGGGTTGCCCCGCTAATATAAACCCACGCTCTCCAGCCGAACCTCAAAATTAACACTTGAACAAGCGAACACTACATTTGAGTTAGGAAGGACTTGATTGGGCTATTTTTTACACTTATTGCGTTTTTACCTCAAAAGTACAATAAAGCGACACAGAGCAGGTACTCTCAGCGCACTCTGATCTCCCCTGCGCATAGACAGGGAACTGTGGAGTGTGACGTCACCAACAAACATGGCTGCCAACGAACTGCTACTTGATTCGTCAAACAAGGCTAATGCCATAGCAGTTGTAATATTTTTCATGAAAGCAGTCATATTTTTACTCTATTTCATTTGATTCTCTGGTCCGAACGGAGTACTCTGGGAGTACACTGAATTTACTCTGGAATAAACAGCGTAATTCTAATCAAGACCGCCCCTGGTTTCTTAGAAGCAATACGTGTATTCAACGGTGTTCTTTATTGGCGATGATCTGTATTGGGTAGGGGGCGTGTCTGTGTGAGAGAGTGGTTTAGACGTTAGACTGGTAATCATTGAATAGCCAGATACGCCTTGGTTCAAATCGTATTCAATACCTTCCTCAGTGTTTTTTAATAAGAAATGTTATCCTAATTGCTTAAGCTAGGGGACAAGGAAAAAGGATCGAAAGTGGTTTATACAAGTTATAAGTAGGTTTGGATATCGTTAAAAACAAATCGATATGATAACGGTATCGGTACCAATCAAATGATACGGTATTTCAAACGATACTGATATCGATACCCTATCAAAAGGAGATAATAAGGGAGCTCAAACGTGCCGGATCCCTACACATGCTAGATTAACCTAACATTTTGTCATACTTTCTCACGAGTTCCTTTTTAAGGAGAATTCATTCAATCAGTTTTTGACATCTGTTTAGGCATGGACCCTTTATACAGGTTATATGACCCATAGATCATAGGGTAAACATAACATGGTTGCAAGAAACTAAAATCTGGGGTCTATTTCTGTATAAATTGATATTTTTTTGTTGGGTTTAATGCCATAGCAACACATTGTAAAGGTTTTATCACGGCGGTCTGTCAACCTACTCACTGTTCCTGGAAAGGCCTAATCTCTGGATTAAACTGTTAACCAGTTACTAGGCACATACTTCGTCAGTGACTGACAACTACCCCACATGATTTAGAATCAGTGGTAGGAGAAATAAATTGATATATACACCAAGGTGAGCGAGTCGTCATTTATTAAGGCCATGTCATACCGGAATTTTGTTAAGCGCCCGCGTAGGTTTTAGAGAAGCCGTGACGTAGTCGGACGATCCGGAGTCGGGATTCTATACTTACCGGAAGAACGCATGATGGATGGCGGGAATACAATATTCAACATTTTACAAAAAATGTTTTGGACTAATACTGGTTTTAAAATGAATTATCTTATGAAAAACACTTATGAAACATTTCACACATAAAATGACTGTTATACAGGTTTATCGGCCATTGTATGTAATGAAAGAAAGGTGCGAAAATTGGCTATAGTAAATTTATATATGAAATAAAATGTTACTCAAAACCAGTGGGATGAATAGCCAAGTGGATGTGATACTTGACTTGTAATCCGAACATTGTAGGTTCGAATCCCACACTCCGCCTCATATCGCCAAATGCATTTACAGGCGATAAAAAGCACCTGTCCGAAATGCAAAAAATGACCGAACTTGAGTGACCAAAATGCAAAAAAGTCCGGAATAGCAAAAAGACTGAAATAGCAAAAATACCAAAAAGTCCAAAATAGCAAAATTAAAACCGAAAGAGAGAAAGAGAAATAAGGAGAGAGAGGGAGAGTGAGGTAGAAGGAGAGAGAGAGGGATAGTGAGGGGGACAGAGTGGGAGAGGGGGGGAAGAGAGAGAAATAGGGAGAGATGGGAGTGGGGGAGAGAGAGGGTGAATGAGGGAGAGGGATAGAGAGAAATATGGAGAGGGAGAGTGAGCTGGGTGAGGGAGAGGGAGAGAGAAATAGGGAGACAGAGAAAATAGATGAGAGAGAGGGAGAGATAGAGAGAAAATGGGAGGGGAGATAGAGAGAAAATGGGAGGGAGGGAGAGAGAAATGGGGAGAGAGAGAAAGGGAGGGAGAGAGGGAAAGAGAGAGGGAAAGAAAAGGGCGTGGGAGATAAGGGAAGATACATAGGGGGAGGATGAGAGAAAAAGATAGAGAGAGATAGGAACACGAGGAATTTTTTAAAATAACTGGTAACAGAAATACTTTTAATTGAAATTAAGTTGACACATAACTTGCTGATTTCTAGGAAGAGAAAAAATCAATTTGAATTATAATAATGATTTATACCCTAAAAACGATATATCGTGAAAAACGTATTGCATGTATCGTATCGTATCGAAACCATAGAACGATATTAAAATCGCGATATAAACATCTCAAATGCAAAAAATTCTAATACGCATTACCAGAAAAATGTTATGTTTTGTATAATTTTATCATGATTTTTAAAAAAATGAATGCCGACTTTAAAAAATAAAACATAATGGGAATAGTTTCGTGGTATAAATGTCGCTTAGAACAATTTATTAATAAAGCTAATTACGCCATGTGAACTCTAATATATGCATGTCTCTATTTGTTTCATACATCATAAATAGCTAGTTCATAAATAGAACAGAGTAACAGATAAAATTAATGAGCAAGCTATATATAGTATTTGTTTTGATTGCAAAGAAAACAAATTAGCTATCTATATACAGAGTCTTTCAAAAGCCTGTAGACAAAATCCTGTTTACGTGAAAAATTTATTATCATATGATATACTCAAGATTAAAAAATAAAGTTTATCCGCAAAAAATAGTGCTTGAATATGAACCTACTATAATATAAGAATGCTAAAATATGTTGTGACGCGTTTAAAATACGGCGCAAATCATGCATAGTTGATAAATTCATATTCAAAGGTTGCAGGTTCCAGGTTGCGACCATCGGCCATTTTAGATGTAGTGTAAGTACACGTGACCTTGACTAGTAAATGATTTACACATTTATTTGATGTGATACCAGAGCTCATGTTGTAGTACTTCAGGAGATCACATGGGTAAGTTTACCTGGTTTTTTTTACGTTTGCCATACGTATTTCATTCTCGTACCCCGAGGTTATCAAGATTCTCGATCTTGTGTCGAGAATCCTACTAGACTCTGGGTACGAGAAATGTACGTATGTATGTAGGTGGTAGTTCAATGAAACGGACGCGGCAAAGTGGGACGTTGATCTGTATCACTGGTTCAGTGGTAGGACGTACGCGCGCTTAGAAATCGAGAGGTCCTGGGTTAGAACCCCACTAGAGACATTGCTAATTTCTTTGAGCCAGAAATTTACTTACAGTTGATCAACAACTCAGGTGTGAATTAGTACTGTGAAGGATTGCTTGCCTGAAGGGGACTTCAATGGTCACGGATTATCGTACACGATTGTAAAGTCGACGAACGTACAAACTGTTTTCGAAACCAAAAAGTCGATCAATTTAGCTAGAAAAAATAGAATTACGGCGTGAAAAATGTAAGTGTTGGAATAGCTAGCCGAATAGAGAATTTAGTTGTAGAAACGCACAATACAGTACCCTACAAAAGTTATTGGACAAAATTGTGTTTTTGGACAAACCAATGTAAATCATTTGTGCAAATTCCAATATCAACCTCATCAATGTAAATTACAATATAAGCACTCATTACTTTATCCACGTATGTTTTTAAACTTCAATTTTGTAAGCCGCCCGGCTAGCTCATTTGGCAATCTCCGTAAACAGATATCCTGTAGAGCATTGTCGTACAGGATCTCTACTGTCTCCGTGGAAGGTCACGTCGAGATGAACTTTGTGTCGACCAATCAATGCGTAGCTTTCATCTAGACGAAACACTATTTATAACATTTTGATTTCGTAATTTCTATTTTAAGACCAAGGTTTGCAAGCTAATTTAACAGCGGCATTATTCACAGTCTGCGATTGGACGGCTTATTTCAAATTGCTTGACGTAGACGATATAAACAAGTTACGTATCATAACAATTTCGTCATGAATATTATGATGAGAAAAGGTCACCTGAACGAGACCTTCGTTTGAAAAAGGCCAGCGAGTAGGCGAGCGGAAAATTTTAGATCGGGTTTTAATCAGATTGGCTCAGTTGGTAGCACGCAAGTCTACTGATCGAGGGGTCGTGGGTTCGGTTTCTGGGCGGGGCATACTTTCGTGGAGCTTGGTCATGAAATTATTTCTACAGTCATTCTCCCTCCTACCAATGATTTTTAATTATGTAGGGCAGGTGTCAGTCACTGACGAAAGTATGCGCTTAGTAGTTGGTTAACAGCTAAATCCAGAGATTTAGCCTTTCCGGGAGGAGTGAGTAGGTTGACTGACCGCAGTTATATGACCTTATATGTGTTGCTACGGCGTTAAACCCAACAAAAACAAACAAACAAACTTCAATATTGTTACTATTTTTTCAACTGTAGTGCTTACATTAACACCGCTGACTTAAATCTCATTTCAACGATACTGAGTATAGAAATATTGCAGTGAATACTTAAATCAGCGAGGTTAGTGTTTGCTCCACTTACGGTTGAATAAAGTCTATAAATAAAAGCTTTAACAACAGCGAAATTACTCGCGGCGAGCACGATCTCAGCTGCTTTTACTAAATTTCAAGTCTCAAAGTTGTCTGATTCCCAGTCGTAAAAGTACGTCAGGCAAAGCATGATAATGGCTGCGCCCTATGTTATGAATTAGATATTGGATAATTATGTTTTCAAATGAACATTTCTCACTACACAGGCTTAAATCAAAGGATCATATTGTACAAGAATTACAGTGGATACATTTTTTAATTGTTCGGTTATTTATGCTAAATAAAATATCCGAAAGTCTAACGAGACTAATCCACGTCCGAAATGTGTTCATTTCGAGACTGTTTTTTGGTTAATCGTTCGCTAAATATACGAGCGATCAGAAAATCAACTTAGGATGACCTATATAGTACCGAACTCCTACTAAAGTTACTACTGTCAGCAAATGATCATGCAAAATTAAGAAAACGTAAAACTTCAGTTACCTGAATAACAACTGAGGGGACAGCCAGACTAGTCTCAAATAAGTTTTGGACGGCACTGTATGCCAGGTTTCTTTTAACACATAGATCATGTTCTAACACATATCTTTACAATTGTTATTTGATACTTGATGAACAATGTTCACAAAGTAATGATGGTCAAACTATAGTTCGTACAATATAACAAAACGTGTTTTGGTAAACATTAAAAATGAAACATTCCATTGCAGAGGTAGGCAGAATTGAAAATAAATGTTATATAATTAGTTTTAACAAAATTAGCATGGCGGATAAACCACCACCCATTGGTCAGTCATGCTCGTAATGGTAGACCACTTTACCATTACACCAACAAGACACTCATAAAATATATTAAAATTATATATTTTATTGTCATCCTGAGCATACCCTGTCGTGGTTTAGTTCATTGTATTGTTAAAACAGTGTTTTGTTTTTTGTACGCATAAGTTTATTAAAACAATATTATTGTTAAATATTATTCAGCTTTCAGTGCTCCATACATTAACCCCGCTGATTTAAATGCTCGAAATTAGTTCTATAACCCTCGTACATAGATATGGATAACTATTTTACCAATAGTAATACAGAAGTACTGAAGTAAGTATTGAAATCAGTGGGGTTAAAATATATGCGCCAATGGCAGCCGAATGAGATAGCACTCAGCCAGGTTTCGACCCTCTCAATGCTATATACTACGAAAGACCGGTAGGGCCATTTCAACTTCACGAATTACCGGATTTCATCTTCATGAATTCACATTTTCAACATATGGAATTCACGAATTCACGATTTTAACTTCATGAATTCATGATTTCAACTTCATGAAGCTAAAATCGTGAATTCATGAAGCTGAAATCGTGAATTCGTGAAGTTGAAATCGCGAATTCACAAAGTTGAATTTGTGAAGTTGAAATCGTGAATTCATGAAGTTAAAATCGTAAATTCATGAAGTTGAAATCGTGAATTCATGAAGTTGAAATCGCGAATTCATGAAGCTGTAATCGTGAATTCGTGAATTCCGTATGTTGAAAACGTGAATTCACGAAGTTAAAAAAGTGAATTCTTGAAGATGAAGTCTTGAATTCACTAAGTTGAAATGGCGCTACTGGTCTTTCGTAATATACACACTGCTAAGTGTTGCAGGCCGCTGATGGCCCCATGAAAATTAGAGAAAAGGCAGTCAAACCCCATACGTCTCGTTACTTTTTTGGAGACAATATTAATCATGCTATCATATGCTTGTAGTATCTAGGCGTTTCCGATCTATATCAGTCGGCTTATTTAATCGCACTATACTTTCTTTTCTGTCTTACTTGTTGAAAATATGAACTTGAAATACAACGTCACTAAAACCCAGAGAAAACATGGAAGAAACTCGGTATTCGTCAATCATAAGGTTTCAAGAGGTTCTAAGCGGGTTATGGGTTGTAATTGATTTATTTATCCAGGGTTTCACGCCGTGTAAATACATTTTAAGGTTATTTTACGGCGTCCAGCTCACCTAACCTAACTGTCCTGGACCATTGTCTATGACCAGTGCTCACCTACCCTTCCACAAGGCGGGAAACTTCGCCATATTAATTATTTATGGAGGAAAATCGACATAATTGTCAAATTTTCATGGAAGGGTATAACCTCCCGGGGATTCGAACACGTACCCCCTTCGGGACACTAGATTCGAAATCCAGACGCCCTACCAACAGCGATACCGACCCGGGTTATATGGGCAGTAACTTGTTAAGCATACAAATTGAGTTAAGAAATAGTTTTTCTCTGTGATAAATGTCAGCGATATTCTGGACTAAAACATCCATTTTTTGACTGACGGTCTAAATTTTCAAGGACTGGACCCCCGTATTACCCCCATTTAAATCCAAGCACAAGTAACAACCCCCGGCGAGTAGCTTTAAAAAGACTCCAGATACGCTAATGAACAGTCACTGTTCATGTATATTTTTATTATGATTTAAAAATCTATATCGAATGATAATGGTTATAGTATTCAACAAAGTATGGACACACAGTTAGCTATCATTAATACATACATGTACTAGTATATCAATGTTAAACGCTCACAGAAAGTTATGATCAATTTGTATATCTTATTTGATTATAATTTCACATGTGCATTGATAATTCTATTAAAATTTCTCCACACAGGGCCACATGCACTTTTCATACATTTATTTATCTTCAATTCTAAATCATCATTGAGAAAAGCCTACAGAGTGTCGGTAGCACAATGGATTGGCCGGCGAAAAATCGACACAAAAATTCGCTCACTATCGCAGCTAGCCTATACTTCGCTTACAATGTACATGTATTTATACTTGCCACATTTATGGACGAAGAAAAACTCGGGGTCACCTAGTGGTCAAATAACTGGTATGTAGCCAGTAAGCGGCATATTAATACACACAATTTGAAGCTCTGTCTGGCTAGACTCTAGACGGTGTATTTGGTCGCCGTGGCCCAGAATAGATAACGCTTAGTTAAATGGAAGCGGTTTTCAGTCTGGACTGAGTGAGGGCTTGGAAGTTCGGGTGGAAGATTGTTTCGGATTTCGAGGACGTCACTGGTTTTATTGAATTAGTTTTCGTTGTGTTGGTCATTTGAGGAAAAACTTTTTATTAGTTTTATAAATCGTGTGAATAAGGACTTAAACTACGTGGATTGGAACAGACTTGTATTACAGACATCTGGTATTTATTTTTCGATCATTTTCTTTTTTGAGGAAAGGAGTTTGTCTATCTTTGAATGGAGTTGAAAATGTCAAGAACTAAGGATACTTGAATTAACTTTTAATATTTAGACTCGATGAACGCCGATCGTCGATCACAGATGGCAAAATTAAATCAGAGGTTTTGATACGTTCGGAAAACAATAGGTTAAAACAACGATAAACAGGCTGTTGCTGGTTTAAATGGCGCTTCAATGACATTAAACTTGTCAATTTTTGTATTCAAAACGATAAAGAATCAAGATTCGATTCTACACTGACATTTGTAAAGTTGAAAAGTTCAAGCTGAACAACACAGCGTCTATGACTCAAGTTAATGGGGCGGTCGATATAACTTCTTCGTAAAGATGGCGGCAAGACCTTGTCTGGATAAGGCGAGTCGTCTGTCTCGTTTGCTTGGTCAGGTTAAATTTCAAACTTTTATCAAAATTGAAGTTGTCAGTCGGTTCAAGTTGCTTCAGCGTCGCTGAGTAGATGGCGGGTTCTGAGTTAAACTCTGAAAGCGGTGAAAAAAGCAAGACGAAAATCGCAGACAATGTCTACATTTTTCAAGGGGTGGTTTTAATCAACGCTCACTACCGTCTGGTGTTCACTTCGGGTTCAAGGTCATTTTGCCTTTTGCATGGCGGAAAGATATTTTAAATTTTCGGCGGTTAGGCCTACAGAAGAGAAAATCTGGACAGTGTGTGATAAACTTGGCGGGCTTTCAGATTTCGTCAGCGTCTGAAAGTTGATGATGAAGCATTTTTTTGGCGTGCGGACTTAGTCACTCATTTTGAAATTTGGTTAAGATAGGGAATTTTTAAATATGAACTTGATGAAATATGCTGACTTTATTACATAATTGAAATATGATTTCTGCTGATCGAAAATAAACTTTGCGATTGAGAGTAATTCTTTGAATATTGTAATATGATGATGACGCGCTTGAAAGTAATTGATAAATTTGGCGAGTGTTGTATAACTTGGGCGAATGTAATTAATATGGACAAAAGTGAAATTGATATGGACGAAGCGAAGGAAATTTGTGTTCGATGATCTTTTATGACCTTGCGAAGAAAACTTGAATAGTAAAGGACAAATGAATGTTAAATTATTCATGGTTATATTTGATGCTTTACTTATATTGGCTGATGATGAAACACTGCTGCTGGTAACGGTGATAGTGATGATGATAATAATGATGATTGGTTTGTTTGCTTTGACTTGGATAACAAACGTATTCTTAATGACGATGATAATGAAGTTTGATGGCGAGGGTGATGATGATGGTTTCATGCATTTGCTTTACAAAATGGCTAGATTTTCAACATGGCTGCTGATGATAAGAACGGTGAAACTTTGACAACCACGATGATGATGATGATGAATGTAACAACACGACTGTCGTTGATAATGATGATGATGGAAATAATGTAAGAAAATGGTGATTTAACTATGATGATGCTGATGGTGAAGATGATGATAAAAGGCGATGGTGATGATAATGATGATAATATTGAAATGACTACACCAACGTCGACGATGATGATGATAAGCAATGATGATGATGATATTGACATAATAAAGCCAGCACAAACGATGATGATGAGGATGACGGCAATGATGGTGATTATAATGATGATGATAGTGACGAGACAACGCCAGCACCCACGATGATGATGATGACTATAATGACAATGATGATTTATATAAGCAGTATAGGGAAGTTCAAAATAATGGTGTGAAGGCTAGGTTGTTTTTGTTTACAATGTTAATAATGACCGACTGAACTTTTCAACCGAGTGAGAAAAACTTCTACACTAATATAAAGTGCTTACCAATACTTTGACCTATGGTGAACAGTTATTCATTATTGAAAAATCTTGTATACTATACTGTAACCATTTATCTAACTTCTGGACACTAGCTTTTGGACATTTGTTAAATCTGGCTGAAAACGATGAACTCTAAGAAAGACAAATTTTCAATTTAATTTGCTGTTGTGCTGTGTTTGAATGGCGACCGGAAATGACGTCACAAATCAACCTCTTGTCTGATGGTACCACGACTCATTGGCAGAATGTCGACTCTGAGGAAAAAGGTAAGTTGGTTTGTTTAATAGTTTTTGTTTTGTTTGGTGTTTAAAAACAACAACATAAAATACTATTGTAATACATGTATTTTAATTTTGAGGTATTGTTCGATTGTATTCAACTGTCAGTGGCCCATACATGATCTCCGCCATTCGGAACTACCTCGGCGATTTTCCACGCAAATACACCTCGGATATCACGAGGAGCGAAAATAGTTCCATCATAGAATCTAGCCTCGTTCCCGACGTTTGGAACTCTGGCACACACCAAAAATGACGGACGGCAGTTAAAGCTCTTCAATGCCTGTAACTGATATTCACTCAAATCAAAGTTGATCCTCAAACATTTTTGTGTACTCGATACTTTCTGCAAAATGATCTGCCATGTTGATTGTTTACATCGGCACTACTTAACCTATGAGGTTAATCGCCTGACTTCATGACTTTGTTGTATTTCTACTACGATTGATATCCGAGGTGCATCTTCGTAGATGATCGCCGAGGTCGTTCCGAATGGATCTCCGCTGATTTAAATATTTTTATCGATCGTGAGTTCATGTACATAGATACTGCAGAAAACATTTAAATCAGCGAAGTTCATGTATGCGCTACTGACCGTTGAATAAAATTTAACTATGTGACAATTTAACACATTAATTTACTAACAGAATTTTAAGAGTACTCTTTTTATCACCTTTTTTGTGTAACAGAGATGCAACATGGCCAGAGTGTCTCTTGAATTATTCGTTTTTGTGAAATCTCAATTTGAGAAAAAAAATCATGGCTACTATGGTAATACAGGAGCTAGTTACGTAACTAGTTCGCGACTTAATTAACTTGATAGTTATGTGGTTATCTGGTGGCAAAAATATGCCACCATACATTTTCTATGATTCTTTTGATCGTGGTTGAATATATAAAGGATATTCGTCAACTTTGGTGTAAGATCGATTTGTTTTCACCGAGTTAGCTCAGAACATTTATTTTCACGAGTGACATAGCCACGAGTGAAAATATCCTTAGTTCACTCGTGAAAAAATATCGATTTTACACCAAAATAAACAAATTTTCTGTTTATTATATGCTTCAAAATAGCGTTTTTTATTGCTAACGCCTATTTTTACATTCCTTTCATGGTGCCTTTAGAAAATTAGTCTGAAAAAACGGCGCATCGAAACAGCAAAAATAACAATTATTTATTGTTTCAAAACGGTGGTATATTGATTTTGTTTCACCGATAAATCCCGATATTCGACTGGAAAGCAAATACATTTTGTGATACAAATGCATCATGTATGATTACTGCTTATAAGTTCATTTAATGATTTCAGAAATCATGTGGTCATGTTAACACGTGACCAATGAACTGCACCATGGAAGCCTTGCTGTTGTTCAAAGACGACTGATCAAAACTATGAAGCATCATCATAAAGACTGACGTCAAAACTGACGTCAGCACCACTTATCAGACTGACGACAGCAATGTAAGGGAAAGCAAGGTTTTTAAGAAGTTGAAGACGCTATCTAAAGGTAGGACTTTTATTTGTCAAAATGCCAGTGTTTGCTAGAATAGAATATTTTATGGCTTTTATCACAAAAATCTTACGATAAAAATCATCGCAAGTTCAGTTTTATAAATGTGTTGCTAAAGGTAAAAATATATCTGTTAATTACGTTTAATTTCGCACGATATGTTTAAAGTACACTGAATTTCGCGCTACATGCTAAAATTACGCAGAATTACGCAAAGCATGCTTAAGTCAAGCAGATTTACGCACGATATGCTGAAATAATGCAGAATTTCACACGAGCGATGATACGAATTTTCGCGTTTTTAAGCCACCTATAAAAAATTCTACTTAGTAAATTACATTTTTAATCATGTCTCCTTCTTTTGAGCTGCGACGAGTTTTGTCGTACGAGGTTTTTCGTGAAATTAACTTTAATCGATTCTTAGTTTCCCTTTCAATACAATGTATATATTATCATGAAGTCATGGTTATGGGATTTGCATGCAATAAATTTATGGACATGAATACATATACAGTAAAAATTCGAAATCTCGAACTTAAAGGTTCGTGACATAAAGTTCGAGAAACCGGGTGTTCGATCCATCCGAATTTGACATTATTTCATCCCTTTGTTATTCACTAATTTCCCAGTGGCTAGTAAATTAATAGAAGATATTTGTTTATATCAGTTTGAAATCGATTTATACTTCACGAGTGAGCTTCGGGTGCATTATTTTCACGAGTGATGAAGGCACGAGTGAAAATCTAATATCCTTAATTCACGAGCAAAATAAATAGATCTTATACCCAAATAGACAAAATTTCTGTTTATTAAATGCTTCAAAACTGGCATTATTTATTGTCTAAGTCTGATATGCGTTCAAAACGGCGCATCTAAACAGTAAAAATATCTAATTTATTTTCATTGTTTCTAAACATTGAATTATCGATTTTTTTCGCCAGTAAATCATGCTATTCTACTGGAAAGCATAATGTGAAAGGAGATCGATTGATGCAATGTAAAATGTTCTAGCTATCCGGTTAGTTCGAGATAGCCGAATTCGAGTATTTGTATTTTCACTGTATATGTAGTTTTGTTATGACTTTTATGTCTATTTTATATAGCCTTTGTCTACAAGTAGTTAAGTCTGGGTTAGAGCCTTTCTTATATATGAATAAGTGCAAATATTGTACATTATTATTCAACTGTCAGTGATTCATACATCAACCCTGCTGATTTAAATACTCGATTACCGATAGTGAGTACAGATATACCAAGTTAGTATTTAAATCACCGGAGTTTAATGTATTCACTAGAGTAGTTCTGTTTTCAAAATCACTTTAAATCAGCGGGGTTAATGTATGTACCACTGACAAATGAATAATATTTAGCAATACATACGTACCTGCTGTGAAAATGAAAAACAACAAAATGGAAAACTTTATTATTTATTTTCTATTTTACTCGAGGCATTTTTTGTGGTTTTAGACCTGAAGTATTAAGTCACTTGGAATGACCACTGTCATGTAGTGAATTACCCTGTAGCCGAACTTCGTTTTCTAACTTCTGGCCTTTTGTCTCGGATTTTGTACAATTCGACGAACCAAGTTTAAGTAACTTCTCTATTACGAATGGAGTAATTGGTCGTAGACGGTCCAAACAAATCTTTTAAAACTCATACCTTCCACACAGTTAAAAGCAAAGAGAGAGATGTTTTAGAATTTTAACCTCTTGTTATAAAAAACGCATAGATCAAAATGCGAAAACAAAAAGCTAAGGGGTAACCGCCTTGACTTGAATCAGACAGTGGGAAAAAAGCCACCGGGGGGGGGGGTTAACTTTAAATTAGGTTCTAGTGTGAACCAACCTCACACTTGCCCCCTACAGGTTCATGAGCGAAAAAACAAAACGTTGTTATCTGTAATTTTTAAAAACCCTACTCGGCGTTGTTAGGACAGAAAAATCAAAACTTATTGGCACATTTCATTCGCTATTTTTGTTTTGAATTTACGACGGTTTTTATCGTAAGATAATTTTTGTCGTAAGATGATTATCGTCTTCAGATTTTTTTGTCGTAAGATGATTTTTGTCGTAAGTCTCACTGACCAATGATTTGTGGAGGAGTCGTATTACGATGTTTCTTTGTTTCATGTCTTTGTTTCGTGTCCATGTCAACGTGAAGCCTTTTAGGTTGACTGACATTCAATACTTGTCCAAACCTCTGGCCCCTTTTTCTCATCCTATAAAACAACAAAAAATCTCAGCCCCTTTTCTGTACCCTATAATTTAGTGATGTGAACGAGACTTATTTCTCACGCTAATCTGAAAGATTGATCTTAGCCCCTGTGGTCCCTTTTTATCTGAAATATGTCGAACCAAGAATTGATAGCAGGCCCTTTTTGGTCCTTCCTACCTTAAATTATTCCTTTCCGGGACATTAGATGTTTCGTTGACATGTTTGTTATCTATATGATGAGTTTTTTTATATCGCTCTATTTAAAACATAATAAGTCTATAAGTTACGAATGTTTTCAAACGATTAAGTTGATTTGATAACTACATGTATTTACTGATAATTTGTATCGCTAGTTTAAGATCCTGTTTTCGGTCTCGATATGGTACGCCACCTGCGATATATCGGTTAAAAGATGCAGTCCCATTTTAACGAATCCCTTGAAAAGATCAACCCAATGTTTTCTTTCTTTTATAAGTTGTCACCAATGCACTACACTATGTATAAGTCCAAGAAAACCATCGAAAGTCAAAAATCAGGCCCCAATAAAACATTCAATACTCACTCTATTAATTTCTCATGGTCATAAAATGTACAAAAATGACATTACCAATCCCAAATTGTCTAGCATGCTGTGTATACTATCATAATCTATCCGTTAAAAGTTACAAAAGTTAAAATGTCTAAAAACATATTTTTCTGTGGCTTTTTTATTTTGTCTGTGTGGAAGATCTGTGTTTTGTTAACTGACATCTTTTCACGTTTTTTGCTGTTTTTGCATCATTTAGTATCATATTTTATTAATATATGCTTTCCAGTGTAATACCGAGATTTTTCGATGAAATAAAAATCGATATTCCACTATTTTGAAACAATGAAAATGAATTTGATAATTTCATTGTTTTGGATGCGCCGTTTTGAAAGTATATCGAACTTAGAGTATAAATAACGCCAGTTTTAAGCATTTAATAAATAGAAAAATTTGTTTAGCACTGTGAAAGTTCTTTTTATTTTATTAATGAGCCAATGAGATTATATTTTCACTCGTGCCCACATCACTCGTGGAAGTATTGCATCCTTAGCTTACTCGTGAAATACATGTAAATAGAATTTGTATCAGGAGGTCGCAAGATCATTTTGACCTTCTGAGACAATCGTAAAAACATGACATAGTCTTAAGATAATTTCTGTCGTACGTTAAGTCGAGGATTAGAATATCATACTGACAATGTCAGCGGTCAGAAATGTCAAGAGTGAAATTCATTATCATTATCTTATAAGGTCGTTCGTTGAGACAAATCTAAACAATATTCTATGTGAACAATGGCTCGTGCTATCCTAAGCAAGCTACATGTGTGTGTATAACAGAACACGTTCCGTCTAAGAATTATTGTCAGAATTTTTTTTCATGCTAGGTAGAACCAGCAGAAAGTTGATAGTTGCTTACAGAGAATATGTGTCACATACAAGCACATTCCTGGAACACTAGTCTGTCACTTTTTACCCTGACTGTTGAAAAATCGTTATACAAACAATAAACCAAATCAAATACTTCCCTGGAACCATGGTCAGGTGTACTTTCCGCCACTTTTACTGTTCCAAAAATCGTTAACGAACAACAAACAAATGTACTGGCACATCCAAATTGCGATGGGGAGGTGAATTGTCCGCTACATATTCCCCTAACTGCTGAAAAACAACGAATCAAAGCAACTCCTAACAGAGCCCATTTGACAGTGACTTAAAAAAGAGACATAAAGCAAAAGCAAATTGAAAATTGAAAAAAAATTAAATTAGCAATGCTGTAGAGATATCTCTTCACCCCTAAACATTCTTTTGATAAGTCTCATTTATATGTACTCATTTGCTGATAAATAAAATATTGTTTTAACTAAATCAAAATTCAACATTCATACTCAAACTAATTTGTTTTAGCTCTTGTGAAATAAGTTCTTACAACTTAGATTTATCACTTTCGAGTCCGGTTCCTGGTCCCCTAGTACTGAGCTAGTAGGAAAAAGTTCCTTGCGCGAAGAAACGACGGAGCAGGTTTTGGACGGGATTCGAACCAACGCGGAACTGGCTATCCAATAATTACCAGTCCAACGTGGTAACCGCTCGTCCACGCCCGCCCCTCAAAATTCAACCCTGTGAACTAAAAGAGCCCATTATCTAAGTGCGAAAGAATGGCAGCAAATTCCATGGACAAACATTAAGATCGTGAGCGATACAAGATCGTGAAACAGTCATGTGTGATTATATGCTGAATTCATACACACCACTATACCTCGAACATATTTGTATGGAATGTGAAGTCAGTTTCCATTATATTATTATTTTCCCCCACGATTCTACGTTTATTTGAACTTTTGAACCTTCGATCAGACGCGAGATTATCCGACATCTTGACTTTTGTGTAGAACTATTTTTAGTGTCTATGTTACGTAATACACATTAAGTAGTCCTTCAGACTTGTATTCATCCGCGAATTTTAGTACTCGATTTTAATGTACATTTAAAAATGCTCTCGGTTTTGAAAATGTCAGACGGGCATACAATTACAAAACCACAGTGTTTCCCGCGCAGGTTTAAATTACTATTCGTTCAAGGTCTAGATATTGTCGGCTTGGGTTCAACCGTAGGTCAGCGTGTCAGACCAGAAATAAATTTGATTATTATCGTAAAGGCTATTTGTTCTCTCCGTCATTTGCCCTCTTCTTACATTTGTACCGGCATATGTCCGTGTCGATACGTTTATAAGCATGTTTTATGCTATACACATCGAGTTTTTGTTAATATATTTTACTTCAGGGCGGTTTAAAGTGGTTCTGCTTTGTTTGGATGACTGTTACATCGTTTCACTGTCTGTGGTTTAAAAGTTCGCCTCTCTAACATTAATCATTATATGAACTCCATTAAGAAATGGTCATAAATTGATTTGGTAATTAGAAACTGTATTAAAGCAGGATGACTAACGATTGATTTAATCTTAGGTCTAACATCTCATGCTTAGTACTGGTGACTGATAGCGTTGAACTAAGTTCAAATAGTACATTACTTACGGTCAAACCTCGATGGTCATATTTCAAATGGTCGTACGCTTAAAATCATCGTAATCAATAAGGGACTTTAGCAAGTTATTTCCCATTGTATACTCTTCAAATAGGTAGGTCCAATTAGTTGGATTACTCGGCTTTTACCCTTTCTTTTCAAGGTCAATTTGCCAAAACAAATCTTTGATAACTTTTTTTAATCATTTAATTTGTTTGAAATTCAAGCTAAGTATTTTTAAGGTAAAGAACTATCTAAATTTCATCACTTTTTTCATATCTTTAGTAACAAGAAAGATATTTGATAAAATACTTTGTTATCCTCACATAAGAATTCAATGATAAAATTCGAGGATTCCAACTGTAAAGACCTACTTACCATTTGGAATGCTTCAGATTTTATCAGGGATAGATAACTGACTAAAGTCCCTAATACTAGAAAATGTATTTAATCAGTCAAATACTATTTCTGTCTATTCTTTATACATTTGAACACAGACGACCGACAGCGTCCCGAATAAAAAACACTATAAATAATAATAGTATATTTATGTATGATGATGTACATGTACAGTATTTGTGATGCGGGACCGTGCGGGTCGCCTGTGCATTTAAACTAAAATAAATGCGTACTGTCTTTAAGCCTCAATATGAAGATTTATTCAATTACAGCAGACATGAAAACTGTCTTAAAATAACACAATTACCGACACTGAATGGTATTTTGAAATTATAAAAAAATAAATCAAATCTGTGAACTATAACCTTTAATCAGTCATTCTGTGGTCAATTTTATTATTACATATTATTGTATGCTAAACATAATCATTTTTGAGTTTTATGTTATATGAATCAAATCCGGTGATATCAAGTTTCCCAGATGTCTTCACTTCAAACTTAAACTTTTTACTTGTGTATTCAAGTAACTAGAACATTAGTACACTTGTTTGTATATCACTACTTGAACTTTTATCCACTCTAATAATTGTACTCGTACTCCGGCGTACGAGCCTATTTTGTACTTTGAACTCTTTACAGAGCAATGACCGGCCTTTTTGAAAGACTGCTTGTAATTTTACAAATTACCTCTACGAATAAATTATCTTAATAGATTTTATTTTACAGCCAGTGGCTTATACTTTTACCCCACTGATTTAAATACTCATGATAGTACTTCTGTACTCTCGGTAGATAAAAATAGATACCCGCATTTATTTTCGTAAATTATCGAACAAATACTCAGTATTTAAATCAGCAGGGTTAATATGTGCGGCACTGACAGTTGAATGAAATCGAACAAATACTAAACTGACAAAATTAATTTAACACATTGAGTGATGATTTTAGACTGTTATTTATCAACGATGTTTCGATAACGAGTTATTTCCCTTTAATTGACATTTGATTTTGTTATCAATTATTTACTTGTCCTGACTGCACTCAGAAACCAGTTCACAAGAACTCATAGGAAAACATTTGTCGTAAGTCAAATTCAATGAGAGACGGATGAAACTCATAACTATGATATGATATCCAAGTTGTATACATCATTCTGCATTATTCGTTAATATTTGGAATTGGTTTGACCAAACAATGAGAGTATCATTAATGTTTCTTACTTTTGACTTACGATGATTCTTATCTTAAGATTTTTTGTGTCAAGCGCCTCATACTAGGTTGTGATTGGTTAACGTAAGAAATTCAGATAACTCTTATTCATAAAAAATCAGCGAAAATGACTTGATTGTCTCCCTGGTGGTGATTATTGTTCAATAGCTATGAAAACATGAGGCCATTTTATCTCTAAGACCAATGAACCAACTATTTTTAACTTAATTTTTAACTTTTAAAATGTAATGGCATTTTATAGTCTGGGTTTCATGCTTACACACGTTCACCGACATTACAGCTATTACCCCTGGTCATCGGCTAGTGGTATTTATCTATCAATCTCCCTGGGGAGGTTTTTACTCCACTTATTAGTGCAGCCGACAAAGTGGCACAACGGAATTATACCACCCTCTAAGGTACCCTTTTACACCTGGGTGGAGTGAAGCAATCGCACGTAAATTTCTTGCTCAAGGGAATTAGCAGTGCCCCTAGTGGGATTCGAACCCAGGACCCCTCGATCCCTAGGCACTGGACTACTGCTCCTACTTTTCTTAGGCCACCCTCTCAGATCTACTTGATACTTGGAACATATATTTATGCAAATAATTCATGAACTAAATGAAATATTTAGTCAGTATAAGACTAACCTTAACATAGGGTCTAAAGAGTTTTTTGAGTACGTTGACTGACCACTGTGAATATGCCTAAAATTGTCGCTTAAAGTACCTCGCATCAAAACAAAACTATGAACGCCATATTTGGTCTGAAGTATATACAATTTAATGTGTATTGCAGTGGTCAGTGTTATCAGAAGAATTGTCCAGTTAGTCGATAAAATTGCTTACAAAAATACGGTCACTCTAAGGTCAGTGTGACTTTTAGTCCGTCTGTCATTATTGGACGAATTCCAATTGTCACACCAATTTTTATCGTTGACCAACCCAAGGTTAATGGGTTCACGGTTCCAAATATGTCTTGGCCATACCTAAAAATAAATTCCATTTCGTAATATGTTTTTGTTTTTTTTTGAATGCATCCAAATATCTTTAGCCAAATTCACATTAACTGAGTTTTTTAGTGTAAACGCTAAAAATACGACCGTTTTTTGAGTTGAGTAATGCGCGACAACTCTGTAGTTACTAAATTATGTTTTAAAGTAAGATACCAACAGTTACCTCCCTTGTTTCGATACGCGCCATGGTTATACCCGCCACTCACAGCTCTCGTTCATGAACTCGAGACTTCACCGGCATTTAATCGTTGGTTTTTAAAAAGCGCCTTTAATCAATAATTTACATTGATGTAGTGTTGCCGTAGCCTCAGGTTAGACAGTTATAAAAAGGGTGACCTTCGAATGCCCTCTAATATCCCCTCACAAGCTCTTAGTTAAATTTAAATTTTGATCTTCAAAAATTTTGGTTCAATGGTTTTGAATGGGAATGTCTTCTACAACCTGCTTGTCTTAAATAAAACTGGTATTTAGTGTCGTTATTGAAGTGAAAAGATGGAGGTATTGATGAATAGGCAAAAATGTTTGTCATTTCATACAAGTTGTTATAAAGTAATGTGAAATTTCTACACTTCGGTGATTATCCCAAATGAATAAGCTTAAAGTATAGTGTCGGTATTTTATATCAAGAGTGTGTTGCATCCATACAGATGCAGACATTAAGTCATTTTTGCTTCATTTCTAAATGGACGTATGTCCTACCCAGCGCCTATTACGCTTAAGTCGTCTTTGATATGGAGCGTCTTTCAGTCGAATGAAATTAAAGTGTGTTTGATAGAAATTTAATATAGACTGTTCTACTCGTCATTTTCCCTACTTGTCCAAAAAGTAAATTCAATATTTAAAATTCATGTACATGTCGCATGTTTCGTGAATCTTTTCGGCGAAATAAGTACAGATTAACGTAAGTGCACCGAGGACAGTCGTCACCTCAATCAACTAGCCCGGACCTGTTGAACAAAGATTCTGGCAAGTGAAAATGACGTACATATATGATAAACATGGAGTAGGGCTAGTAAAATAATCAATCATAACGTTTTTATAGCAAACTCGTGCGCTTTTATACGACTTTATAAGTTCGAAATTAAAAAATAATGTTCGTTTTTCAAAACATTCCTCTACTATGGCCTTCTTTTCAGTGCTCCTGGGCACAAAGTGCTCAAGGTGAGCTATTGTGGGGGTCTGACCAATGTGCGTTAGTGCGTGCGTGGGTGCGTGCGTGCGTCGTCAACAATTTCTTAAAAAATGACTTAAATTGAGTTGTCAATGCGTTAAACCAAAAATAATATTCCACGAATAAAACACAGATAGATGTAAGACATATATTAAATAACTCAGACATATTTAAAGTAAAATTTAAATCCGATACTTCCGTTTAAGGCTGAAACGTGGCAATTTCAGAGACGGTATTAAATTTAGACCAAATCCATTTAAGTAGCGACGTGGCTTTTTTGTAGAGCGTACCCCTTCGTGTACCCCGATCTTCCGCATTATGACTCAAGGTTTTAGAATCATTCATGTGAAATAATTATGTTGAAATTGGTTGAATGACTATAAGCCGTAACATTCCTTCTTTACTGAAATGTATATATGTACATGGTTTGAAGATTTTATATGTTGATCTTGAAAACTAATATATTTAGTGTTGTACCTAATTTACCTGTCGTAAATATGAACTTACGATGATTTTTATCGTAAAAGCTAGATAGTTAGATATTCTTTATCGCTTCCAAATGAAGAGAACATAATAAAGTACATGTATATACAAATACAGCAATAAATGAATAAGTACAGATCGTGAATAAAAATATAACAAGAAGAAAGTATTTCCAAAAAAAAAGAAAACAAGTAATGTACATACACAATAGCATATATCTTACATATTTTTTAACTTCATATTCAACACATGTTTAGGTCATATATACGACGACCAGCTCTTCTAAATGGTTTCTGGACACTTTTCTATCCCCAGTACTAACTTACCCTTCCACGAGGCCGACAACTCATGTATAGGGTATGACCTACAGCGACCGGGCTCGAACCCGCGATCGCCGGATTCGAAGTCAGACATGCTAACAAATACGCCAGGCCGCGGCTTTATCTTACATGTATTCACGTATAATGATATTTATAATGATTTATCAATTATTAATATTACAGTATTCAAATAAATACGTGTTCATATTTAGTTAATATATGACGTTGTTGCTGTTGTTGTTACCCTTGTCGAACATATTATTTCAAATAAAATTTTCTAAAACTCTCAAAATTGTATAGAAACTTTTTATAACCAGTAGATCGTTGGTTTGAAAATGAAAATTTTAGTGTAAATTGACATACAACTATAAATGATGGTGATCTTATAATTTTATAAAAAAAGTTACCCCGTTAGTAACTGTATTGTTGATAATAAGGTATTTTCGCGAGTTTTAATGATTAGGGACCGAGAGATCCGGGGTTCGAACCCTACTAGGGGCACTGCTAATTTTCTTATATGTTTCACAATCTACGTGACAGTTTTCCTTAGAATATATAGAAATCATTTCCTTAACACAATTACAGTTACAGAGAAATTATAATAAGATACGATGGACTTCATTTAAACTACTAGATTCAAAACTTCGTATCTTCCCCAGTCAGTGGTGTATGGTATATAACCCAATTAGGTACTTTAGTCAGTTATCTTTCCCTGATAAAATCTGAAGCAATCCAATTGGTAAGTAGGTCCTTGCAGTTGGAATCCTCTGATTTTATCATTGAATTCCTATGTAAGGGTAACAAAATATTTCATCTAATATCTTTCTTGTTAATGAAATATTACCAGAAGTGATGGAATTTAGATAGTTCTTTAATCTAAAATTAATTAGCTTGAATTTCAAACAAATTAAATGATATACAAAAAAGTTATTTAAGATTAAATTTGGCAAATTGACATTGAAAAGTAAGGGTAAAATCCGAGTAATCCAACTAATTAGACCTACCTATTTTGAAGAGTATACAAGGGGAAATAACTGACTAAAGTCTCTTATTTAATAAAAAGAAACCAGATCTTCAACGCTCTACAGGATATCTGTTAACGGAGATTGGTATAAAACCCAAATACGTGGGTTGGTCCAGAAATAACCGGACTGCTAATGCAGCGTCAACAAATTTAACTGCACATACTAAAAATATAAATCACAAGAAAGGGAATTTGTTTAGCAATAAAAAGGCTAAGACGTTTGCTATATGCATGCCCGTCAGGGTATTTCAAGGGGCGTAACTCGCTAGTTATATATTGGCTAAACATTTTTTTTTTATAAAACATATAAATCATCGATCGTGTGAAAGATTTCACACTTAGTAGTGAACTGGTTTTAAATTTCATTTGTTTAAATACAATCAGACAAAAAAATAGTTTATATTTCATCAAATCAATTTTTACCAAATTTTATAATCAAATAGTTCAAACACGTCTGATCACGTTGTATAAGCCACAATCGTTCAAATACAAGCCGGATTTATAATTACATTTATCAGTATGCAAATTCCATAACATATAAATAAAAGAATTTAGAAATCTAACACCGTATTCAATAAATTAAATATTTCAACGCCAAATTTCAATAGATAAATGGTTTGGGTAAAGACGATTTTTTTATAATAGTTTTGATTTTCTTTAGAATTCGAATCCTTTGCGATGATATGTTATATACAAACGTATATCCCCCATTCATTGAAAATTTGACAACAAAAACTATAAATTTAATCGTATTATACATTTTAAATATGATAATTTCGACACTCAATAGTAAAAATAAGCTATGTAGGGAGAACATCTAAAAACGGACTAATATTGAAGTTTTTCAAAGAGTTTTAAAGTATTATAAAGTTTGTAAGGGTTTGGTTTCTCAATGGTGTAGTTTATTTATATAGTGTAAATATATTTTAATGTAAAATGTTGCAAGCTGCAACCTGAATTGTCAACACTTATTTCATTTAATGTTTGATATACACGTTTGCACATGTATGCATCTTATATAATATGACATCAAACAGTTTCCAAGTTTTACAGTTTTACAGTCAATTATACTTAAAATACTGAAAGGCCGTAAGCCCAAGCGGTAAATACAAAATACAAAACCTGACTTGTCACAAATGATAATATGCACGATAAGTACTATTAAAAACATTATATCAATATGGATAATAGACACAAGTTAATACTTTATATCAATTATTAATACTTTTGTACATTTATTTATTTAATTATACTCTTTAATTCCACCTTACGGTGATTTATATACATGTATATAGTTGAATATTCAGAAATCACAGAATATTTACATACATAAGTACAATGTATAACAAAATGATGAATAAACAAATAAGAAGATAGGTGATCAAAAACCACCAAAACAATACAATCATATGACAATTTACATATTTATGATTTGATAAGCAAGTTGTATAAGTGTAGTTTTAAAGAAAAACATATTCGGATGACGTATCAGTTGTAATCAGGGTAACACAATAACATTAACATACATTATATTAAATGCATATGTATAAAATTAGATTATTGTGAAGCCAGACCCACATTCAGTAGTCTAGTTCGAAACGGAAAACCTTGAATACTGTGAGTCTGACTCACATACACATTTAATAACTTTAAGGTGCCTAACACATCATACCATGCAGGCAATTTATTTGGAAATTATAGTTAAATAATTATGCTTAAAGCTGTGTGTCTATTACATCAAGTCTCAATGTCATTCTTCTTATAAACATTCCCCCCACTCCCCCTTTTATTCTGCCTCTCCCCTATCTGCTTACAACCTCTCTCACGTCCTTCCCGTTTTCGTCGCACCCCCCTTCTTGTCCCATTACCACACTCACACCCTTCCCACACTCACCTCTCTCACACACCCTCTCACTCAATCACTTCTAGCGAACTCCCGCTCCTCAACAACTCTTCTCTCACTAAATCACCTTTTACACACTTTCCTCTCTCACTTTTCCCTCTTTCTCAATCCCCCCACATCCCCATCTCACACCCCGACACTCCACTCTCACACCATCTCCTATCACTCATTCCCCACCCCTCCTTATCTCTCAGTCCTCATCTTTTCACCCTCATCTCACACCCCGACACTCCATTCTCACACCCTCTCCTATCACTCATCCCCTTTCCCTCCCCCCTACCTCTCAGTCCTCATCCTTGCACCCCATCTCACACCCCGACACTCCACTCGCACACCCTCTCCTCGCACTCACTCCCAACTTCCTCCTCCCTACCACATCTGTCCTTTCCACATTTTGTCGAGATGAAAGAAAAGAGCCAATCGTCAAAACCTTACAATTGTTATCAAACACCACTAAGGACATTTAAATGAGTCTGCACCGATAAGCAAGTTCACATTACTAGTACAATGAATATGTCGAGTGGATTTGTCCTTTTTATCAATGAACTCATGTTTGTTTCCTTTTTTCAACATTTACGGGTTTCTTTTTTACGACCATTGTGGTCTATCTCATAACTGATAAATGAATAGTATTGCCTTTCCTTACTTTTGAGATAAGTCTTAAGAGCTACTCATAAAAACTTACTAAAAACAGAAAGCAAACAAAATGATTACAACAAAAAACGCAATGAAGTGACATTTTTTATTAATTTCTAAGAGTCGTTAATTTTGTATACTACGATTTAACTGTTTTTAAATCTAATCATAAAAATGCTTATTACGTATTTGGGTACTCTGTGAAAAAAACGTCGAAATCTTGAAATTTTGAATTGATTCAAAGACATACGACGAAAAACGTCGTACGATCAATTTGTACCCAGGGGAGTTGACATGACTTTAGAGCGCTCAAACAGGACTCGTAAAACAAGTTTTGCTGAAAAGGGAAACTTGTCCCGTGTGATACATGTACATGACACTATGAATTTGATACTCCTGTAAAATTTGACAGTTAACCCCTGCGCGAAACAGCCATTCATGACGAGCACAAAATCGGCTGTCTGAAAACAGTCGGGTTTTTTTAAAGATTTTTGGAACTAATGTCCAAGTTAGGTTTAAAGGCTGCTTCCATATACAGGTTCAGCCAACTTTATACTTGTGTACGATAATCCTTGATCATTGAAATCACCTTTAAACAGGTGACCCCTCACTGTACCCATTTACTCTTAAAATGGAGTGTACCTACCGTTGGTAAATGTTTTGCTCTGAAAAATCAGCCGTGCCGCTAGTTGAGTTCGAAAACAGCGCCTGTCATTCCTTATAGCGTCCTACAAATGGACCACTGCTCCTACTTTGTCTTAAATCAGGGCTTAGTTAAGGTTTGGAGGTAATATTGTTTCGCTAATTATGCTAAAGATAGGGGTTGGTTTAAAAATTCCTCAAATTGAAATTCTCAGCTGAAATTTTCCACTTATAAACGCATTTATCACTAAACTTCAAGTTCAACAACAAATACTTTTCAGAAGAATTGTGAAGAATCATCGGATGACATTCTCATTTGGGAACTTTATGAGAATTTGAGTCCTTGTGAATGCTTAATTATGTAGTGAAAAGAGTAAAGAGTGGTCGTGACCGAGTGGTTACATTTGAAAAGCCAGCTCCCCATCCAAACCCTACCCTGTTATTTCCATCAGCAACAAAGCTTTTTCCTACTAGATCAATACCAGGGGACCGGGGAACGGACTCGAAAGTGATTAATCTCAGCTTTTTTTTCACAATCAATCCATTTGAATTTCAAGTATGAAATAAATTTATGAAACAGAGCACTGGTTCCTGGTGATTGCCTCTTACTTTAAACATATTTTATTGTCATATAGTTCGTTTTGATCAAATACAACAATGACATGTCACGGCACTTACCTGTTCACATTTATGGGTAGAAGGATATGTAAGCGGCCGGATAGCTCAGTCGGGAGAGCACTCGCCCTGTAAGCGAGAGGTCCTGGGTTCGAGTCCCGGTCAGGCTGCATATTTTTCTTACCCTGTGACAGACAGATACATATGAACAAAAATGATAACGGGGGTCTGGCAACAAGTTTTCAAAATTTAGTTACGGACATTCCCCGACAGATATTTACAAAGTAAACTTTCTTTACCTGTAGTGTGCATGGTTCGGTCAAATGAACGTGATGATGATATTTTGATAGATCGATGTTAAAATGAAAGAAGAAGAAAATTCAATATGTAGGAAATTATATTAAGATTGTTGAAATTGGTCTGTTAAACTGGACCCACTGGTGTCCACATAGACAGGTTGTATGGTATCCCAGTACATCATTCGGTAGTTTCAAATATTCTAATATCTTTTCATATTGTATTTATAAGTCTATTCAATCGGGGCTTTATATTTCAAATGTATTAGCGTCGTTCTCTCTCTTAATAGAATGTATAGCCTTTCTAATGAAAATACGAGGTTTAAATACTTCGCTTTATATAGACGAAAAGTATTCAAGATTGCTTTTAAAGTATGAATTGAAAACCAGTTTTAAATGTTCAAACAGAGCTTTACCTGTTTATTTAAGCGATCACATTATGCATTCAAAATCTACCTTGGTTGTAAAATTTCAATGGTTTCCATAGCAACTATTGAAAAGATATTTTTAAAGCGTACAGGGTCTAATTGAGCGACAAGTTTTGTGGCTTAAACATTATACCTTATAATATTTTTAGGGTGATTCGTATTTTTTGTTTGACATAAAATATTTGAAGTATATCTTCAGACAGGAAAATATGTATTTGGTTTGCATGTATATACATGCATGCACATTTATTTTCTGTTGTATTAGATGAAAGTTGTTTATATCTATTTACTGTCTCCCTCCTACCACCGATTCCAAATCATGTCGGACAGTTGTTTGTCACTGACGGAAGTATGCACCTTGTAAATGGTTTACAGTTAAATCTTGAGATTTAGCTTTTCCAAGAACGGTGACTAGGTTAACTGACCATTGTGATATGACCTATACAATATGTTGCTGCGGTGTTGAACCCAAGCCACTGTGATAGTTGAAATTTTGTTTCTGATTACGAATTTACCTTGGATGTGAAACACGTTTCTACAATTTGTGATAAATCACTCATTGGCTGAGACCGCGTCTTGCTTTAAACCAATTAAGTAATTAGGGATTAAGTTTCTCGCTCAAGGAAATGTGATGCATTTTACATGGGATTCAAATTCACACGAAAATTTCCATCAAATAAGTAACAATTTCTCGGCCGCACCCATTCGCACCGCTACATGTACATGCATTTAACTTGCTATGATCATTTGACATTCGTTCCTGCGTTCGTAATTAATTTTATCATTTACTAAAAAAGTATGGCGTGGGGTTTTACAGTACGCAAGGGCATGGTATAGGATTTTGCGAACAAAATTTGCGCGATTAAGTTTGTATTTTCACAAATTTTCAAATATGTACTATTGTTCGGGCCAGGTCACTTGAAAAGTCCGATATTTACAACGAATGGACTCTTTTATTTTTCCGTCGTGTAGCGTAGCTCCAATTTATACAGCCCCAGGCCCTAGTCTCACTGTGCGACCCCAGGTAATTTTAGAGATAATAGGGTTTAATTTATTGTCCGAAACATTCCGATGGTATGTGCACATGTTTAAATTTACTATAATTTTCGTCTAAATTTAAAACTCTCCCAACTTGCAACGAGGGCAGACTATACGAGTAGATTTATACATTAAGAAAAATCAAAGTTTAAAGATTTCAACTTTCAGTGTGTAAAGACTAATACGTGAACCAATTTTAAAGTATTTATGATATCATGTTGAAAATTTTTTGATAATCCTTTGCGGTCTTGCGATATTTTTCGCGCATGCGCAGTACGCTGCGTCCTCAAATCAAATACCCATTCAACGTGGATTTTCTGTTCTACGTATTTGTTAGGCCTTATTATGTTTGCTCAACCAACTTGAACCAAAGTAGACGCGCAAATATACACATTTGTGGATAGGTCCATATTAGTTATTTTACCCGGGGAGTTGACATCGCCGCGTAAGGAAGTTTTTAGCGAATATTCAGGAAGGATATGCGAAGCAGGACGCGGGATCTGAACATTTTGGAAAATTTAAACCGGACGGCGAATTTATAAAGAGCGCGCGCGGTATATTTTTATCTTTAAAGTTTGTGACACATTTTCTTTAGTGTGGATTTAAGTTCAAAATTGATTTAAACATTCTTTTCGACCTGTTTATTGTAACCGAGCAATCTTTATGTATGTGTAGAGCGTCTTTCGTATTGTTTTGTACGTTTGTTCACTGATTAGGAATTTAAGATTTTTTTTGGATTTTTTCCAACACGGCGACTTTGTTTTAAAGTTGAAATTGTATTGAATTGATTTTTGGTTTTGTTTAAATCAGGAATATACGCCAAGATAGTTTTGGGGCTTAATACTATACTATTTGTTATAAAAGATTTAAATTTAGAAACGAGTTAAACATAGATTGATTAAAGAATTGTTTCATATGATTTGCTTTGTTTCGATTGTAAATATTTTGTCAATATTTAATAATATTTTACTTAAGTTTTAAAGTTTTCGGCGTATCACGCTGTTTCGTCGTGCTGGTAAAGACTAACCTTTATTAAAGCTGGTTTTATTGTGTAGGATTTTTTGTCACACATGAAGGAACAAACTTGTATAAAGAGTGTTTTTCGATATTTCACCGCAGGGTGTTACGAATGATAAAATATTTTTGTGTTAAAAGATTTTTTTCTATGATTTTTACGACAGGTGTGCATTTTATTTTGTCGTAAATGCTACAGGAATTTTTCTACTTGTAAACTAATCATGAAAATTGTACATTGTATAGCACGGTGTGTACTTACTCTAAAAATAAGACGCTCGGGGTTAAAACTTCATAAAATTGTCAATAAAATCCCTGTGCAAACAAAAAGCAGACGAAATATTTATGCGGACGATAGGGGGGGGGGGGGGGGGGTGTATTTCAATATTTTAACAACGCGGGAATAGCTCTTAATAAATCGCCAGGTAAATCGATGTATGTCGTTCGCGACAGAACGACATGTAGTCAGTAGATGGGTGCGGTCGGAACGTTTAAGACAGTTTTTATCCGTTTCCTCGTGGGACTGCTGCACGTGAAGAAGACTTATTTCAAAACCACGTGCTACACATCGTGATTAGAAGTATGACGTCATCGGCATATTTCTATACATTGTACTACGTGGTTTAAATTCGACACAGGGGAACTTACCCGAGGATTCAGGGGGCTTTAAGGGTCACCGAAGACGTAGGAGCTAAATTGAGGATGTTTGGATTGTGTCGCATGTCGTATTTTGAACTTTGTTGTGTGACGAATAGGAATCGTCTAGAAACTGTTTGGAAACTCTTTTGAAATGGTTTGATAACTTAAAGGAACAGTTTGAAAGTCAATTGGAGTTGTTTTGGAAATGCTTTGGATTTGTTTGGAACACTTTGGAATTGTTTGGAAACGCTTTTGGGAATAATTTCGAAGCTCTTTGGAAATTGATTGGAAACTCTGTAGAATTGGTCTGAAGCTCTTTGGTAATTGTATGGAAACTCTAAAGAACTTTTATGGAAAATTTGGATATATTGTTGGATGGGTTTTGGTCTCGTCCATGTCGACTATATGAATCATGACTAGATCCACACTCATCCAATATTTGTCCTTACGTCATCACAGGAGAGTATGTACCATAGATGGACTTTGTTCCATATATCAGATGTTTCCATATAGGAGATGTTTCCATATAGGAGATGGAATTTGTTTTTCCATACAAGGGATATACTTTGTTTATTTTTATATACATGTTTCCATACTGGAAATGGATCTTGTTTTTTCCATACGCATGTTTCCATGCTGGAGATTGTTTATGCTATGTAGAATTTTGTTTTTACAGGTTTGATATGAAACTTTGCTTCATGCTGTAGGCTTCATACATGTTGAGGTAGATTAAGGACCCCTTAGTCATACAAAAAGGGATCTTTTGACCTAGGGAGACATTTATGAGACAAGGACCCTTATAATCATGAAAGAAAGGGTCCATTGACCGAAGGATACTTTGATTGAGCAATGACCATTTGTTATCATGCAAAAAGGGCCCATTCATCGTGGAAGACGTTGATTGAGCATGGACCCTTATATAAACATGTCACTTATTCGCTATAGGGTTCATGAATTGTAGCAGGATTGCATGGCACTTATTGGATTGAATTGTCAGAAACCGTTGTCTTGGAAACGGATTGTAAAGTTGGATAGTGTACGAAGTCATGACTACTTCGTTCTTTTCCCACTTGGATATTTTTGTGAATTTTATTTATTTTTTCAGCTGTTGTTTAAGATGGCATATGTCTGCCACCAGACTACCATAAAACTAACGAGTTCATTAAGTGGAAATAAGGGTTTTCCTTTTTTTGTGTTATCCAGGTTATTGGTGCACTTTGACATAGGCCTTTACTTTTCATAATTGATCATATTTATTGTTTTAATCATGTTTAATGTAATGTTTTATGTATATTGTACATAAGTTCACCGAATAAATCTATCTATCTATCGAAGTGGTTAACTAGTTTCGAAACTAGTTAACCACATACCACTTATCGAAAATATCGCTGACTAGTTAGTGATTATTTAGTTATGTTAACTTCTTAACCACTTAATTAACTTGTTAAAATAGGTTGGGTATTGTTATAGGGGTTTATTTCCATGAAGCATCCACATAAGGGTGAAGGTAGGGCAGATGTAGGGCACTGGGGCTCGTATTATCAAGCGTCTTTCGACCAAGTTTAGTCTTAAATCCCTTGATATCGTATATTAAATTATCGCGAGATTTTTATAATATTCTGCCCTGGATTTTTTAAAATGCAAAAGGTAAATGTACGACTGCAGTAAACTAGAGGGATGAAATATATTGAAATGTAACCATTTATTGGCCTGAACTTACCGGTATGTTTAGCACTAAAGTTAAGGAACTCCCAGATTTTGTTTGAAAGAAAAAACCTTCTTACCTGTCTTAGTTATTGATTTTTTTCTTCAAACTTAAAATACTTGTCATTTCTACATGCATAAAGTTAACCCACAATGTTTATTACAAATCCAATGTAAGGGTGATTTATTTTATTTCTTATCTTAAGAAACGCGGATATGAATTTTACGCTGGGTTAATTTACATATTGTACGTATGTGTAACTACGACTGTGCTGGGACGGATTTGTCTTATCTACAAGGGTGGGTGGCCCTTTTTTCATAGGATTGGTGGTAGGTTGGGCAAAACTTGAGAGCAATATCTCTTTTCTTGGTTTGACGAGAGGGTATAAATTTGACTGACATTTTAAACAATGATTTTTGTAAGGGTAATTTTGACTGGCGTTTAAGACCAGGGTTTTAAGGGAAAAGGGGCATATTTCGCCGAAAATGTTGTCAATTTGAGAAATGGATGGGTGTGGGTCAAAGACAATATTAGAAGCTTCGGGGTAGGGGGCTTACATCCCCTACGCTGGATCCGTCCGACCAGGGATTTTTTATGAAAATATATAAACCCCCTGGTCCAACTTAGTCTTATTTTCATGACATTCCAATTAACAACTAGAATTGATAACAAATACGTGATAAAATGAATCACAAGGAAGTTAGGTCATGGATTAAAAATAAAACACATTAATTTATCTTCCCGAAGAGCTGTTAACTAGAGCGTGAAAAAGAAGATGACATCATCATTTTCTGTGTTCACGTGATGCACAGAGTTGATCTTTACTATTTAGCCTATTGAGCTAGTTAAGTTGAGTTGATGCATTCGGATCTATTCAGCTCTCTGTGTCAAGTTTTGTGTGACGTCATATTTTTCTGTGTTCACGTCATATTTTTCTGTGTTTCTGTGAGCCCTAGATCAGGCTATTTAGCCCATTAAGCTAGTAAGTTTGAGCATATGCATTCGGATCTACTCGCTATTTGAGTGAATGCATTCTTATTTACTCGGTTTTCTTTGTCAACGATTGCACAATTAATGAAAGCTAGCATGACCGCATGGGTAATGATTGTTGATGGAAATATTCGTGATGTTTCGAATTCACTTTAAATCAAACATTCTAGGTTTGATAGTTGATGCCAAGGTCAATTCCAACAGGTTTTTAATTAAGTAATGCCATGACGTCAAGGTCCGTTCATACAGGTTTTTAACCAAGTAATACAATGACGTCAATGTCCGTTCATACAGGTTTTTAACCAAGTAATACAATGACGTCAAGGTCCGTTCATACAGGTTTTTAATCACGTCATACCGTGACGTCAAGGTCCATTCCTACAGGGTTTTAATCAAGTCATACCATGGCGTCAAGGTCCGTTCATACAGGTTTTTAACCAAGTCATACAATGACGTCAAGGTTCGTTCATACAGGTTTTTAACCTAGTCAAACCGCAAAATTTAAGGTACAGGCCTGCAGGTGTTCAACTAAATCAAATTATTCAATAAATCACAAAATAAGTGATACAAAGAAAAATATAAAAATGAACATAACATTCTATCATAACAAAATCACCACCGAACTTTTCTGCAAGGAATTCTACAAAATTAATGGAGTTACGATTTGTTTTGTTTTAGGCCTACGATCGCCCAAAATATTTGGTACACCATTATTTTTCTCTGAACTTATGATTTATATTTCATTTCATGCGATAAACAAAAACAAATTGCATAAACATAGTCGCGAATGAAAATACTTTTTTATTGTCGCTTTTAAAATGAACGGAACATGGCGGTTTGTCAGTGCAAAACTAATGTCTCAAAGTTTAAATAAAGAAGGCTGTAGGCAAGTTTTGCCTTGAGCCATCGGTTTATGGTAATCAAATTTGCATGACATTTTTTCTCAGATCTCACACGATGCAAGGTGGAGTAGAGCTGCCTTAGCATGTTTCAATCCCTGCTATTATCGTGTATTACCCTATTTCTTATCACTTGTTAAAAGAGTATTAAATCATATCTGATGATACAGAATTTGACATTTAAAGCCCCTTTATCAAAAGTTGCACTGTTTTTGGACTGCAAAGAAAATAGATATTTATCAATTTCAAACACTTCTAATAAACAAGATTTTTTCATTAAATGCAAATATTGCTTAAATATGTTTATGACAAAGTGAAAGTAGATCGAAACCGAAAGTAGAATTTGGGTGTCAATACTTGAAACAATAGTTTTGATCACAGTATGTTTAAGATGATGTCTTGTTATAGAAAATAAACTGCTCCAAATTACATAATTAAGCTTAAAACTTATTTTAGATCAAGTATATTGAACCTTAGTGTATAAATGAATATAGTATGCTCTTATTTAAGTATCCATCTTTTTTAAGAAATGGACACTTAGTCGAATTCAAATGTAGATAGCAGTGTCGTTTAAACTGTTAATTCTGCCTCTAATGCATGTTATATTCTGATAACTTCATGTTTATAAAACAGTTTTTAATTCAACAGTAGATGAATATATCTTCATATAGTGGCTTTAAATTGTTTACATAATATATATTGAAAACACCCTTTTCTTAAGGTCACAATAACAATAACATGTTTTTATTTTGAATTGAAAAATGTATTATCTCTTTTTAAAAAAATCTTATTCTCGTGTCAGTAGCACATGGGTTGACCCCACTGATTTCAATACTCAATTCATTACTTCCGTACGCACTATCGATAAATATAATTATCTTACCTCGTACAGAATACTCGTTTTTCATTGGCCGAGAGCGGTCACGTGCTGACCATGTATTATCCCATATTAGGTCAGTAGATTCTAATATCCAGTCAGTAACAAAATTTATAAATGATAGCGCTGACGAAACCTTATTTTTCTACTCCAAAATTAATAGATGGGGGTACTCGGTAAGATAAATTCGTTACACAGTCAGTTACTGACCGGATACGGTGTGATACCGGGTCAGTGAATAAATATTGGGCTCGAGCTACGCTCTCACCCAATATTAATTTACTGACCCGGTATCACACCGTATCCGGTCAGTAACTGACTGTGTAACTAATAATATCCGTATTTATGTACGGGGGTTCGAATAAATACCGAGTATTTAAATCAGCAGGGTTAAAACATCCACCTCTTACAGTTGAATGAAAATTAATCATTATAGTACTTAATAGTTTATACACTTTAGAATGACATGCCATTACCGATCAATGTGTGTAAACATTTTATGTTCTCGTCGGTTACGCCTTATCTAAGTTTAGCTCTCACTAAGTCGTAAATTGAAGTGATAAATTCTTATGGAGTCTAATCTCTCTGATTTACAGTGAAAATTAGCTCTGAAGAACTTTAATACATCGCTGCGACGGTTATCTTCTTAATCCGGCTATACACACGGCGACGGTTATCTCCTTTGTTGGGCTATTTACGCGGTGACGGCTATTTTCTTGCTATATACCCGGCGACGGTTATCTTCCTTTGGCTGACTCTATTCACGGCGACGGCTATCTTCCTTGTCCGGCTATATTCACGGCGACGGCTTTCTCCTTTTGCTGTATTCAAGCATTTGTATTAAGTTGCCTTAATACATGTGACGTTGGCTAGCGTTTGACCATCGATGGTCATCCCATGATACATTACTCCGCTATGCTCTGTTATGTACCGTGGGTCATTTGGTTAAGAAAATCTCGTGATCATGAATGATTTATGAGTCAGTTTAATTAGTTCCGCAAGGAAACCACTGCGGAAAACTAGCCAATGAAATTACGTTTTATATCCAAGGTTTTGTTTACCATTCAAAATGTGAAATAAACTTGTGCGTTTGTATTATAAGTAACAAAATCCCAGTATGGCGTCATTGTTATTGAAGAGTATTTAATTGTAACATGCGATTTCATTGGAATAAAATTGGTCTCTCCTGCCTCATGCATATTCATGAAAACGAGACTTTGCCAGTCAAATTGCCCACGGTACGTATGGAGTGTAAAGGAAGAAAGTACTGTGGTTGCCGACGATGGCGTTTGACTGTATTCTCATTTAGTTATATCGTCAATGTTTGAAAATCCCACATGCCCTCTACCCTACATTAATCTTTACATGAATATTGTGTTTCGGAACACCTCGGGACTTTTCGTGCATTGGTCACATTACAAATACAAAGTGTTATCGGTAATCCTCGGGGCTTATCGTACACTGATCACATTACAAACACATAGTGTAATCGGTGCACCTCGGGGCTATTCGTACATTTTGACGACCTTGTTAGATTTGCAAGGAGACAATGTTATAAGCTTGAAGGTATATCTTGATCACGGTATGCTCCATTTAGTAATTTGATGTTTCTATTTGTATTTACGGTGAAATTTTGATTGTATTGACATGAAAGACCTTGGGAGTCACTCGAACATTCGGAACTACCTCGGCGATCTTCTACGCAGATAAACCTCGGATAACATAAGTTGAAAAGGTAGACCTAGGAATTTGGTTTCTGTGGTAATATAGGCTGAACTTCACAGAAATGCGACTTTGGGGACATTGTACAGTAGCGTATTCAATTATACCGAACGTTCCAAAACGTTCCGTAACGGGAGTGTCGGAACAACTCAATCCAAAGACAACTCAACCCGAGACAACTCTATCCCCTATTAACGGGTTGAGTTGTCCCAACTTTGAGTTGAGTTATGCGCGGGTTGAGTTGTCTTCTGGTTGAGATTTCCCGTACCCGTAACGTAAGCTTACAGTCGTTACTGAACACGGGGCAGATGAAATGATGTGATAAAAGGTGTAACAATGTTATTATCAAATGTTGATATGAAAATGACAAGTCGTCGTGTTTCAATGTATATGTAGACAATCCATGACCATTTTCTATGATTAAGACTTCTGAATGTTGTTTTGTAGCTAATCAGTAAACTAGAATACAAATTGTTAGATCACATTGACTTTACACGTCGATGTATAAAAACAATAATAGAACTACTTGTCAGGGAGTTAATCGCCGGACCTTATAATCTGATTGTATTCCTACTACACATTGTACGTCTGATTTCCGAGGTTAATCTTCGTAGATGATTGCCGAGGTTGTTCAGAATGTCACTCGAATTCAAATAAATGTATTAAAATGAGTCTTGAATCAGGTCTAGAATTGCAACAGTAAATAATCATTCCATCTTGAATTTTAACTTATCCAGAGAAATTCCATAGGAACGTATTGCGAGGAACAAACTGTTTGGACTTTTGAAAAAGGCGTTTTTGACCGTTCGTAAATTGTCAAGATGAGCCATAACATTCGGAACGCCTTAACCACTCTTTGAATAAATAATGGTAGTGAATGACCTATGAGTACCGAATGCCGTTATAAATTAACAAAAAAACAGCAGCTTCAATTACCCCGAACGTTCCGAAACGTTCCTTAACGTTTGGTTCAGGACTGCTCAACCAAAATACAATTCAACCCGATAAAACTCAATACCTCACTAACGGTTTGCGATGTCCCAACATTGTGTTGAGTTATCCACGGGTTGAGTTGTTCACGGGTTGAGTTGTCCCGTACCCGTAACGTTCGCTAGTAGTCGTTACTGAACACGCTGCTGTATTGATAAACGGTGTAATAAAAAGAATAACCACGTTAACGTTGTCCTATGTGGGAATCAACAAAGTCAAAATTAAAAGCCTCCCAAGAGTGCATACCAACACAAAGTTTGCGTGTTAAAAATTGACGTACATGAATGTTGATCAAATTACTACAGGACTAAACTTAGGATGGACATCTGTTGTTTAATCAAACTTTAATTTCTACATCTGTCGAATTGTAATTGTTACCTGTCACGTGTTTGACCGGTCACGTGATTAATCGGTCGCGTGATCTTAATTAGCCAATCATTGTCCGTTTAATCATACGCGTATTTCTTAAATTTTAACGTTTCAACTTAATTTTTGTTTAAAGGTTTAATCTGAAAACATGTAGCATTAGTTAATACATGCAATGATTTTGTTATATTTTTTGCATTAAATCGAATGGATATTTTTTTAAGTGATGTGCAGTATCCGAATAATAATATTCGAAAATAATGCAAGTTTGTTGTGGTTTTGGGATGATACAATTCGGATATGCTTAGGCTGAAAACTTGTCATTCTAACATCACATGTGTGCACTAACATTTAGACTAAATGACGTTGAGAGAGTTCTCAAGGGAAAAGGGATCAGCCCCGGCCCCTACTGAATATATTTTACCTCTTATTAGTTTCATTCGCCGTCTAAACTCTACACCGATACAAGCATGGTTGTAATTTTAGTCTGAGGTCCTGAGATCCAAGCTACAAACGAGCTGTGAATAGAATGACTGACCTTCGCAATTTGAATGAAAAATTGTCGAAAAGCGCTATAAAGGACAATATTTTACATTACCTTTGTAATGTAAACCATTTGTTCAGCCAGTGTGATTTAAAACCTACAACTGACCGTTTGAACCCGGTATTGATTGAAATTTTATGTAAGACAGAAATATGTGTATAACACTTGTATATATGTATGTTTAAGACGTGGATTGTTTACTTATATTTAATGGTCAAATCAAAGCTTAAATGTCAATAAAGAAGTTTATGTAGGCAGAGCCGTAACCAGCGATAAAGTTACACCGACAAAAATTTCCAGAGGGGCGTGGCGGGGTGTGGGTGGGAGCACGTGGGGATAGGTTATCTAAGTTTTTCATAGAAAATTATTGGTAAACATGCAATCAGCCCACATTAAAGTGTGATGAGGTACCTCGGTGCACCCACATACCGCATTCGGAACAACTCGCATATTCACTGAAAGAACATTGTTTTGTTGTGACTGAGGGAAGAGTTCCGAATACCACACACCGAACCCCTCGGTGATTTTATAAAAATATTTCCGTAGATGAAACAGCTTATGTGTAGATACGCCATTGCCTTCTTAAAATACTATTAAATGCCATGGAAAATAGTTTGGGGCATTCAAAAACCTGTGTTTGCAAACTGTGTACAATTCCAAAATCTTCAAACTGATCCCTTGGCAAACAGAAGGTCGTGGGCTCAAGCACGATATCCAATACTTAACAATTCCTCCTCTTATTAAAATTGTATATATCTGACAAAGCCAAATTTAAAAATTATTGTGAAAGTGCATGTTTGAGTCTGGTTGTACCTGTTCAGACAATTTTAAATTTTGCTCTACAATCCCTGATTATTGAAATCATGATCAGGCAGGTAATCCCTCGCATGTTTCGACTGTAACGCATAAATTGTTGACATAATTGGCACATTTATAATTAGTCACGAATATGACGTCATCAACAATAACAATCCGCGCATTCCTATGTTGTAATTGTTTGAACCTATTGTCAAAATACTTAAATACTTAACTATTACTTAACATATACCTTAAATTCGTCTATTTTATTCCCATATGTAAAACAAGCTGCCCTCAGGTGGCCAGAGTGACATAACAATGACCGGTCCAGATCGATATCGCTATTGTCCGAAATGGTCGTTTTACTATTGTTCGGACAGATCAAACGCTGAATGTTTTCACAGGTCTAGATTTTAGACTATTGTTGCACGGCTTGTATTGTTACATGTATACAAATCTTCAAACCAATACTAATTATGCTTAAGGCGTAAACCTTTGTTGAATGCATTCCAAGTAAACGTAATAATACCTTGTGCTAATAGGCGCTTACAAAATATATTATACATTGTATAAGTGTGTGAAAGAAGCATTTTATATATGTCCACTTTGCAACCAGTTGCCTACGGGTAAGCGTTTTTTCTATCGATTGGTAGCAACAGATTGCTTCAAGCTAGCGAAATGAATCATAGTTTTTTGCAATTGATGATGTTATGTTTATTGAGACCGCCATCTTAGATTCTTCGTGTTAAAAAAACCGCCTCATAGCCATTGGAATGCGGAAGCTAGACATATCACTATATGAAAGCGCTACTCAGCGTTTTATATACTAAAACAGTAAAACACAGCGCGATCTTGGCCACTATTTAGAGTACGATGTGTTCGATATCCCAACAGGCTATAGGTCAGCATGTGCGCATGTGTCAAAATTGATGATTCGCCATTATTCGGCGAAATGAATACTCATTCTGATTCGTTATAAGACGCAATTATGAGTTTACAAATTAGACTGGTACTTGTTGAGGACATAAAATTTCGTAATTTTTGGATATTTGGCTAATGTTTATAATAATTGGATAGGCATTTTTTGCGAATATTACAGTACATGGGACATATTAAAATAAAATGGTACATGTACATGTATTCATCTTCAATTTGACAGTCGAAGGTTTTCTCGGACTCTCAGTCGTTCTCCATACACATATTTCTATCTTCTCCTAACAGGTTACTTTCCTCTGTCATACGTGTTTTTAATTATCTTTTTAATTTATTATCACATTGTGTATTTAAATAGCTCATTATCATGTTTCATGATCATGAGAAAATAAAGGTTTGTTCTGTTCTGTTCTGTACCTATTGCCTTGAAGAAGGAAAATAAAAGTACAACTTCACAAACATGTATCATGCAATATACACGTACAAAGAACCAGTTATAAAACTAGAATTAACTGCCTTTAAAAAGGGTTGGTTAGTAAACATATCAGATACAGAAATAATCAAAAACATAGACCACACTGCCAAAAAGGAAAGTAGGAAACGTTATTTGATTGTTTTTATTTTTTCGTTTTATAAGGGACATCACAAATAAAAACCGAAAGCAAGAACCTTAAAGTTTCCATCTTGGAACGGACAACGACAGAATCAATGCCACCGAGTGTTTAAACCAGGTTCTAGGGTGCAACAACCCCACATTTGTCCCTTTGGGTTCCAGAACAAACAATAGAAAATTGTCTGGGCGGAAGAACTTCACACTATTTTTCACTCGACTTAAACGCCTAACAGGGAACTGGTTCTCAACATAATGCTTATACGCAATGGTAATGAACAATTTTATTTTTGATTGTCTCCATTGCAATGATTTATAATTGTTGGCTACGAATGTGTATTCTATTTTGTTTACCAAAGGCATGAATTCGCCGATCTGTAAATGGAGTTTTTATGATACCTCTTAAAATATCACACACGTCTGTCAACCGTTCTTTAACTTAAATAAAATTCATTGCGAAGTATTTTTCGCTTCACATAAAACGACATGCACCATATTTCACATATACACAAATGTATTCATATTTTACAGTTTTAAGGTAGCTCGACATTTTGGCGGTGCAGAATATTCGAATTTCAATTTCGCTTGAATTTTGTTCCCACGCTGAACAATATATCTGATAATAAACAAAATAGCAAATAGACAAAGCGTTGTCTGTCATTAAACACAAAATTCAAGCTCAAAATTAGAAATTGAACAAAATTTTAAAAAATCTCATCGAAGTGTCGCGCTACCTTAAAACTTTAAAAAGGCTAAAAATTCACGTAAAACCTGGGTATTTCATTTCATATACTTGTTTTTAAAGATTTATAAATCCACAAACGGATGCAACTTCATGACACAAACTCTCAAATTTCTTAAAATATTTAAATGCTATTTCAATAGAGAACTGTATATCCTATTCAAAAGCAATCTTTACAAATGCAATTTGAGACAGGCTTTGAATGGGGCGGCCACAAGGCGAGTTTTCCATTAAACCTGTTTTGAAAAACCTATTGTAATTTGTGGTATGAAATTTTACTCGACTGCCTATGAACCCGGCTGAATTAACAAGACTATTAAGTAGTTATAAACGTTTTTGTACCGCCATATTGAATCACGTGACTTTAGCTTTAATGTTATTTTAATATACCCCGGGTAAAGGAGAGGCTCACGGTGGGGAAAATTAAAAATGTAGACATAATTTACGCTACACATTTTATTGAGACACTTTGAAGTTCTGTTTGAATACATTTATATACGCATACTTAACAAATGCATACTTTGAATCAAACTATACAAATTCTAAATGAAAACAAAATTAGTATGCATTTTAAATGTTATATTTGCTAAACGTTTTATGATTTTTTTATTTTTTACTTATAGAAATAGATGTATCATAAACTTTGTATAGTCGTTGACAATGGCGTTCTCATCAAAACGTTGGAAGTATTTTACAGTTATTATTATAATTCATGTATGGTGGCATATTTCTGCCATCAAATAACCACATAACTAACTAGTTAATTTAGAGGTTAACTAGTTACGATATGTAGTTAACCACTTAATTAGATTAACTTAAAAAGTTAACTAGTTACTGTAATTAGTCTACCTCTTAATTAATTAGTTGGCAGAAATATGCCACCATAGTTTATGTAAAAACATAGTTATCTGTTTTTGTCAGTTTTGTCAAGATTCAACGAACCCTCACTCATTTAAATAACCTTCCCCCCCCCACACACATGGCAATCCAAGTACAGAATGTAATGGTTTTGTTTGTGTGAGTTTCATTAAAAAGTGACCTCTGTAGACCCCAACTCTCCCACAAACATATGAAAAAAGTGTCTCATCCCACAGTGTTTACTTATACAAGTAATGCCGCTATATATGGAAAGACCTTCATGAAAACTCAACTCTGTCAAATGAAACTACCACATGGTTGCTCATTATGCGGCTATATTAATTTGACACGGATGGGCACCTTGTAAAGTTAGAAAGTACTAACACACCGTGCAATTAGCACTGTCGTCTTTAAATATCAAAGTCTCATAGAGGTTCGGTTGCGACAAAAATGCCAACGAAAAAGTACATATTTTCTTGGCTTTTATTTTCATTGTTTTCCAACAATTTCGCAACATTTCGCCATGTTGCAGTGGTCTTTTAAGGGGGATAACTCTCCGGAATTCTAAAACACTTACGAATACAAAAAACATCGTTGTCGTCCAACCGTCCACACGGTAACCAATGAACTCACGCTTTTTTACGACCACATCCTTCAGAATAAATGAGTTAATGTATTTGAACTGTATGATAATAAACGTTAATGTTCTCTCCTCTTAAGTTTGAGCCAGTTAACACCAATCTGTCCTAGTTACGGTAGGGTAAATACCTTTAGAAGGTTACACACCACTAAATAAAAACCTTCTTCGTTGTATATAAGTCTCATTTTCAATGTCAAATTACAGTATGACCCAGGGGTGTTAGATACCCCAAACCATATATAGGCTGAAAGATCTATCTATTCCGCACAAAATGATCAGTATTAGAAAAAAAAGTTACGTTACTTATAACAAAATAAAATTCGATTGAACGTTCCTACCATGAAAACATCAATGTTTTTCTTTCGTCACAAACCATACAGAGTTACCTCCCCTTTTAACTACTCTTCGCGAGCAAACAAAGTAGATCCATTGATTTGTTGCACAGTTTCATAGAAAAAGCACTGCCAAAGACATACATACTCTTCAATATAAAAAAGCACCCCAAATGAGGACACCAGGTATTCTTAAATAATGAACGTGTCACACTTTCTTTTTCCGGCAAATTACTGCTTCCGGTGAACATTTAGTGGTATGTACTAAACGTATCTATGCGCATCCATACAGTATTGTAATACATGTACATGTATAATTTCTTACATGACGACCACTTTTTCTTTACATAAATAAGCAATGAAATCTGCATTTAATAGGCATATGATTCAATCTATACGTAATTTAATCATTTGTCGTACCATTTAATACCATTTTGTCGTACTTTCGTGTTTTCATGTGGACGACAATGCGACATGGCGTCATTCAGCTACCATAGACCATAGTTTTGCGATGCATTTATTGAATTGTCGTATGATTGTGTTTTTGCTTGGCGCCTCGCAGGACGAAGAAACGACAAAAATACCACTTTGTACAATGCGACATGGCGTAATTCAGCCACCATAATGGACACTCGTACATAAATACAAAACCCGGATCGGTAGCGCAGTTGGTAGCGCGCCGGGATTTGGAATCTCGTGCCCGAGGGGGTGCGGGTTCGAATCCCACCCGGGGAGGTTATACCCTTCCATGAAAATTTGACAATAATGTCGATTTTCCTCCATTGATAAGATAATATGGAGAAGTTTCCGGCATTGTGGAAGGGTAGGTGAGTACTGGTAATAGACAATGGTCCAGGAAAGCTAGGTTAGGTGCGCTGGACGCCGTAAAATGACCTAAATTGTGTTGACACGGCGTTAACTATAATAAATAAATAAATAAAACATGAATACAATTTATACAGTTATTTCTTGTGCTCATTTAGACAATAGAGATGGTTCTTCTATTAATGCGACATTATGAGTTTGTCACAGATTCGTTTTCATGTTTGTCATTGTCTGTCACCTTGTGTGGTGACCTTTAGGCTATGACATACCGGAATTTTGTTAAGCGTGGGCGTGCGCGTAGGTTTTAGAGTCTTCATTAAAAAAATGTCGTTGAAATCATCTGAAAAAATCATGTTGTTCCGGGATTCGATAACTGATTTGTCTCAGGAAATACTAGCTGATAGTAGGCCTACATATACAGTACAAAAATACTAAACTAAATGAATACGCATAATAACAAAACTGGCTCACATAAGGAGCATTAAACTACATGTATATATTACACGTAGTTGTATTACGCGTAAAATTTTCAAGTTTTTCAACTGATCAAATTTCAGCGTGCTCAAGTTACCCGAAAAAATGACACTGCTGTATTAAATAGCAAGTAACCATGGTAACGCTTTTAAATCTCAATGATTTTAACTATTATATACATGAATTAACCATACAATCTCTTTTTTAGGTAATCAAAACCGTGTGACTTAGTAGGCCTAGCTAGTCGAGATTTTAAGTTGATATGAACTTTAAAGAAAAATGAACAGGAAAATAATTGAGCTATAATAATGCAAATGAGATGTTCACACGTGATGTGAGAACGAGTATCACCTGTAATAACTTATATTTTTCAAGCAATAAGCATTCACCCATCTACATGTAGGCCTATAGTTCGTTTATCAGATCACGCATATTGTTGTACTTTTAAGACATTTGTGAGGTTGGTGCGCCCAAGAACATTCTGCAGTTATTATAAATTTTGTATGATGATATGGAAGCCGCCCGGCTAGCTCAGTTGGTAGGACGCGAGTCTATTGATCGAAGGGTCATGGGTTGGATTCCCGGGCGGGGCATACCTTCGTGGAGCTTGGTCATGAAACTATTTCTACGGCCATTCTCCCTCAAACCAATGATTTTTAATTATGTACGGCAGTTGTCAGTCACTGACGAAAGTATGCACATAGTAGTTGGTTAACAGCTAAATCCAGAGATTTAGCATTTCCAGGAACAGTGAGTAGGTTGACTGACCGCCGTTATATGACTTACACAATGTGTTGCTACGGCGTTAAACCCAACAAAAACAAACAAAACTAAATGATGATATGGACAAATATTTGTTTAAAATACTTACAAATAAAGAAAAAATAAATATAAAAAGTTATAGACACTAAGTAAATTTTAAAAGCAAATTTTCAACAACAAAAAAAGGTCCTTAGCTAGTTTATTTGAATATAAGTCATCTAGATTAATGAAATTTTGGTGTCAGTCATTACATTGTAGCATCGTGAATGGTTACGCCTGTTTCTGATCACGTCTGGGTTTAATGAACAATGACGTCTATTGAAGTACGATTTTAATACAATGTAGATCACGTGATGGTCTCATAGTTGACTTACATAGAACTTGGTTCTAGATTTCAACTGAGTATTTGATTGTGTTTCAGCTTCTTTTCTTGCAGTAGAACTTAAATCAGTCTTCCACATATTCAGACGTCAGGACTGGCGCTTCAATGTGAAAGACAAAAAGAGCACTTGATAGCTGTAAAAACATTCTATATAAGAACTAAATAGAATTTGGAATCTTGTTTGACAAGTAAGTATATTTCGGAATCTTCCCCTGTACATCGTGCATTCTGGTGCATTTTTGGCCGTTTTTGTTGCATCCACAGGCCCTTAGGAACAGGGGGGGGGCTAGGTGGGGCTTAGGCCCCTCCGAATATTTTTATCAGTTTTAGTGATCGAGGGTCTTTATTTAATCTTTCACACTCAATTGATTAATACATTTGTGCTTTTCAGCAAAATCAAAATTACACGCTATATTTAACTAAGACTGCCTAAGATAACCAAAGGTCTTGGTCAGTCTCAAGCCTGAGAAAAGGGCAAGGTTTTGTTGGACAAAACTAGATGTATATGATAATTAAGTACTGTTTTCTTTTCCTTGAAATAAATCTGAATAAATTAGCTCCCCCAATCTGAAAATGCTACCCACGTGCCTGATCCATAATTGCACAGATTAACCCTTAACTGGTCAATCCCACATTTATACGTAACATGTATTTTAGGGTTCATTTACAATTATAGGACGAACGTGGCGAGGACCCTTTTCTAGAAGAAAAACTGTGGACAGAAATAGAATAAGGGGAAAACTATTGCCTCACACATCAGACACGGCATTGGTGAACTCAATGAGATACAGAAAACTTGGACATGTTAACATCAATGGAGCTTAGCTGAGCAGCTGACGTTGAAATAGACTGACAGAAAATCATGATCGCGTGAAAGAGAATTCAGAGGCATATATATCTTTGAAGAATTGACGAAAATTAAATGTTGTGCATGCGCAGTGGGTGTTCGCCCGGTTTGGTGTGTTATTTTATATCATCACCGGGTAAACATTCATCCGCGTAGGCGTATACCTTACAACAACCAGAGAACTACTTTTACTCCAAACACTACACAGAGAACTACTTTTCTTTGGACATCTACCTCGGGTATAGATCCACTGCATTCATGACGTCATGATGACAACACAACTAAATGATGATCGTTGGAGAAATGATCTTGAAATCTGCTGACCGGAGGTGATCAAACTTGAGACCTGAATTCCATGCTCAAAACTCTGTTTTGATTTATATACTTTTAACGAACCTTATTGAGCATAACACCAAAGCGTTGCGTTCTATATGTAATTAGTTTTGATTTTGTTTATGTATGCTCTTTTCGTCTGTTAATGCTTATACTGCCTAAAGTTTTTTTTCTTATTTATATATATGTCATATAATCGCATAAACAAAAAATTAACAGTTAAATTTTGCTACAAAATTCTCTTAGCAAACTCATGCTAATATTGACAAATATTGAAGTCCCATTTGTTTAATGTGAGTAGAAAGACGATCCCTATATTTCGAACATAACACTATGACGACCATCAATTTTGACGATCTTAAATATGGACCTTTGTTGTGATTCATAATGGCAGCTTTTAACAATAAACAATGCTATACAAGTTAGGACTTATGTGACTATCAATTTAAAGAGAAGTCCATTAAGAACGAAATTGAGTTGGAGAATAGAAATTGGTCTCAAGTTTTTTTCACTTCAAATCCTTAAAATCGAAAACAACTGATTTTTCCTTCTTTTCGAGACCTTTGATGCGTCTCTTTGGGTACATGTGTACTTTCTAAGTGCACAAGTACTGATGACGTCATCATGGTCTGGGAGAAAAAATGGTTGTATTAACTACAGATTGGAATAAGCTTTGGAGCATACATTTGGAGTAGGATTCGTCATTTGCTATGACAGGAGTGGAAATCAACATTTGTTATAACTGGAGTGGAAATCAACATTTGTTATAACTGGAGTGGAAACCAACATTTGTTCAAACTGGAGTGGAAATCAACATTTGTTATAACTGGAGTGGAAATCAACATTTGTAATAACTGGAGTGGAAATCAACATTTGTTATAACTGGAGTGGGAATCAACATTTGTAATAACTGGAGTGGAAATCAACATTTGTTATAACTGGAGTGGAAATCAACATTTGTAATAACTGGAGTGGAAATCAACATTTGTTATAACTGGAGTGGAAATCAACATTTGTTATAACTGGAGTGGGAATCAACATTTGTAATAACTGGAGTGGGAATCAACATTTGTAATAACTAGGGTGGAAATCAGCATTTACTATCACTGGAGTGGAAATCAACATTTGTTATAACTGGAGTGGAAATCAACATTTGTAATAACTGGAGTGGAAATCAACATTTGTTATAACTGGAGTGGGAATCAACATTTGTAATAACTGGAGTGGGAATCAACATTTGTAATAACTGAAGTGGAAATCAACATTAGTTATAACTAGAGTGGAAATCAACATTTACTATCACTGGAGTGGAAATCAATATTTGTTATAACTGGAGTGGAAATCAGCATTTACTATCACTGGAGTGGAAACCAACATTTGTTCAAACTGGAGTGAAAATCAACATTTGTTATAACTGGAGTGAAAATCAACATTTGTAATAACTGGAGTGAAAATCAACATTTGTAATAACTGGAGTGGATATCAACATTTGTTATAACTGGAGTGGAAATCAACATTTGTTATAACTGGAGTGGAAATCAACATTTGTTATAACTGGAGTGGAAATCAACATTTGTTATAACTGGAGTGGAAGACAACATTTGTTATAATTGGAGTGGAAACCAACATTTGTTATAACTGGAGTGGAAATCAACATTTGTTATAACTGGAGTGGAAATCAGCATTTGTTATAACTGGAGTGGAAATCAACATTTGTAATAACTGGAGTGGAAATCAGCATTTGTTATAACTGGAGTGGAAATCAACATTTGTTATAACTGGAGTGGAAATAAACAATTGGTTATCAGTAATTGTAGTAGCAAATTAGATCAGGGATTTCTACAGATTGTTTTATGAAAATTGCAATGCATGTTTTAAACACTTGTCGTCTGCATGCTGATAATAACGCCCTTCACTAGTGAACTGAAGTGATAGTTTTAGTTTGTGTATACTTATTTTTTAGCTGGATTGTGAAACAAGATCTTAAAACGTAGATTGAATACTTTGTAGTCTGTTTCTTAGGCCCAACTCCGCAGTACTAAAATTTCTTGCTCAAGAAAAAAAACAAGATAGATTTTTTACTTGATTTTAACCAACGCGGAGCTGCTTATCCAATGATTATTATTCCAACGTCGAAACAACTCGGCCACGCCCGCTCCATTACGAATTGGGCTAGCACTAGAGAACATTCAACTTTCCTTTTTTGGAACGATGTCCTAAGACATCGTTCCAATGGTAACAAGAAAGTATAAGATTACTCTTTTCACGCTTCAACAATTTTCAACATAGACAAAGAGGCTTAGTTCAAGCGTGAAACTCATTAACATCTCATTTAAATGTAATACAACGCTGGCTTGTGTTGTCGTTCTTGAAACTCTTCAGGAAAAGGGAGGTTACTCTCAGGACATACAAATTTTGCAATGGAGACGGGATAACTCAACCCGTAGACAACTCAGACCGTGACAACTGCAAAGATTAGTTGGAGTAAAAAGGGCCTACGATGTTTTTGACAATGCCTGTTATATGCGTAGCATAATTACATCATTCGATAGTTATAAACAATATTAAATGATCGTATTATATTATGATACTTATGTCAATTTTGATACATTAAGGACGATTTTGGTAGTTTTTGTGAGCACCGTTCTGTGCATATCTGAAATACGACGTCAACGTTACAAATAAGGCAGTGGCTAGAGTTACGGTACCGTAGGCCCAGGTTCTAGAGTTACGGAAGTTCCGTAACTGTAGACAACCCTGCCAGGGTTGGCTAGAGTTACGGAAGTCAAATAACATGCGTATGTTTCAACTTTAAAACGTCGAAAAACTTGTTTAAATTCATTATTACTCGAAATAAACAAATATTTACCGACGTGACTTATCCAATTGTTATTACTCCCGCCATTTTGGATATGACTAATACTCTTACCGGCGATATGACGTTGTCGTCTTCAAATTGTCACATTAAAAGTTTACTTGAGCGATTTTAAGTTATAGAGTTTGATTATAATTTGGAATGAATATGTATAATTTTGTACGGAATTTTAAGCAAATATTTATAGGAAATAGACGATTCTTAGAGTAATTTTAATTGTGAATAAATTGCAAGTGCAAAACGTTAATTTGACTTAAATTTCGTGAACAAAAATGGGAATGTAGCTTGATGCAAAAGAGCTTAGTACTTGGGGGAAAACCCTAAATGAATTGTTAGAAAGTCGATGTTTTTGTGAAAAAAATGCAGCTTGTCATTCCACACCAAATCTTTAAAATTTTTACGAAAATATTAACGATCTCGTTAAAAAATACCCATTGATAACCAAAAATGAGAAGTTGTCAGCTCCTTGTGGTTAAAGAAAATAGTCCAGAATAATCTTTGGTTTGGTGAGATGGCTGCTGTACATGACCCTAAAATGTGATGAAAATTAATTCTTTGACTGGTTTATTTTGTTTGATAAAGTAAGATAAACCTTGCCATGAGCAAACCACTTGAGAAGTCTAGTGCTATGCTTTTGTTAAATTCTGTTAATTGGTACTTAATACATTATTTTATAAATGATATACATAATTATATATTCTTTAATCAAAAAATAAGTTCAGGACATCGTTCCTCCAGCACTCCAGTGCTTTGATTTAAATTGGTTTTTAACGTTTTATTAATATTATATATACGACGGCCAGCTCTTTCTACTATAGGTTTCCTGGACACTTATCTATCACCAGTACTAACTTACCCTACCACGAGGCCGACAACTCATGTATAGGGTATGACCTACCGCGACCTTCGGATTCTAAGTCAGACATGCTTACTTTAATTTTCCAGTCGAAACCTGGATAAGACTGGAATATACGTGAAAATAAACATTGGCTGAGACAGGTGTGTTCGTGGAAATTATAATTTGCCTTTTTCAGGGTTGTGTTTAGATTCGTGATTGTCAACATATTTTTCATTTTCATTAGGCTTTCCAATATGTTTTTATGCTCGTTAACACTTTGTGCGTTGGTTTCGTCTTGACGTGCGAGTTTGTACGTTCATGAAAGTCATTTGCATGTTCTTATAATTTTCTTTTAGAATGGGGAATCATTTTTGGTATATTGTTGTCCACAGTTTGTGCAGTTGTTAATGAAATAATATCTAAATTTGTAGATAAGATTCATGAAAATTTTAATGAGTGATGTTACTAAGTTTAGGGACTGTATTTGGCCAATCAATATTTGTACAAAATGGTGAATCTTCTATAACACAGTAAAGGGTGGGAGAAGCAGAAAAAAGGATAGGGTGCATTCGGGGGTTGACGATTTAATGTTTCTATTTCTGTATTGGCGGAAGGGAAAGGGGCAGGAAGGAAATAAAAAGGGCCGAAAAGGGTACAGTACCCTTCTATTCTATTGTAGAATAATCAGTTTATTATATGAAATATTTACGTGAAGGTGATATAAAATTTATATAAAGATATATACAATGTACGCCATTTTTACAATAGAAAAATATAAATATTCATAAAAGTATTGCTAACCTGTCCTAAATAAGCAAACTTTTCGGACACAAAGTTAATTCTTTGTTTTGGTAGGGTTAAAGGCCGTAGCAACACATTGTACTATAATATATGTCATATTACGGCGGTCAGTTAACCTTTTTTACCGTTCCTGGAAAGGTTAAATGTGGCTATTCACAGTTTGCTTTCTGGTTTTAGCATGAACAAATGAACAAATAATTACCGTACTTTTCATGAAAGTTCAGTCTTTAAGATTGTTCATTTTTTTAACGTCGCATTCAACACATATATAGGTCATATACGTGACGGCCAGCTCTTCCAACTATAGGTTTCCTGGACACTTTTTCTATCACCAGTACTAACTTATCCTACCACGAGGCTGACAACTCATATAGGGTATGACCTGCCGCGACCGGCTTTCGAACCCGCGATCTACGGATTCGAAGTCAGACATGCTAACCACTACGCCACGGCCGCGTTAAGATTGTTCAAAAAATCTGTTTAATTGTCACATATATACTGTTTTCAAAACTTAAAATAACATTAGCATTACAATAAAATTTACTTTTTGAAAATCAAGAACTGTAGAGAAAAATCTTTACCTGGGCCTGTTGCGCTGTTGGTCGCGCGCTTGGATTTCGGATCTAGTGTCCCGAAGAGTGGTCAAGCATGTTCTTTCAACTTAAATTTAACAGTTTTGAGTCCGCTTCCTTGTCCACCAGTTTTGAGGTGATAGGATAGTGTTTCTTGCTTGAGGAAAAAGGGGATAGGTTTTTGATGGAATTTGAATCAACACGGAGATGGCTATCCAATGATTACCAGCCCAACGTCGTAACTGCTCGGCCACGCCCGCTTCTATGTTAGGTGCGCTGGTCGCCGTAGAATAACCATAATTATGTTGACACTGCGTTAAACCCAGTATATAAACTAGTGAAAAACCTACAATAAATTCATTTTGGTAAAAAATATAATTTCACGTGAAGCAATTATTTCGGGTACTCAATTTAAAAGATAAATCACTCTATATTCAAAACCCATACATTAAATTAATCGTTTTCTCAAGGTATTTTAAAATACCCAACTATTTATCTCAAACGACGATCTTACTAGTGCGTATACAAACGTTTTTTATGACAGAAGAAATATTTGAAAAGATCCGGTTACTGAATTTCAAAAAGTCCATTGTATCAAAAGCGGGTTGAATTCGTTCTATTTCGAATACTTCACAATATTTCATGCATACATATATTTTATTGAGGCACAAGATGGGGAGGAGTGTGGCTGAATATAGATCTACTAAATGCATGGGTAATTAGATATCAAATTTATGTACCATATGTGGATTCAGCGGGGGGGGGGGGGTCATAGGGGTCCGGGACCCCCCTTCTAGAATTTCAAAAATGTACCTGTCCATTGGTGTATTTCTTAACTGTAAGTCATTTTTAAGCAACATGAAGCAATTTTATTGTTCTCGGTGCTTAACATGGATTTAATGTTTATGTAGTTTGTATTAGAAATATGTGCATTATTCTGAAAAATGTGTATAATATGGTTGTTGTGCGTAAGTTTGGACCCCTAGAAAAAGTTCGGACCCCCTCCCTAGAAAAAATCCTGGATCTGCCCCTGTATACGCAAGGTATTATTAACACGTAGGCAATTTTCGTATAATATTGTAGGCCATCTTAGTTTTTGCAATTTGAAACTTCATTCGAATTTTTTCGGCGATTTTTCTACAAATGGGGACCACAATGGAAATAAGGGTTAAATTCCTTTTTTTGTGCCATCCCTGTATTTTAATGTAGTCGACATGGTTTTCAATAATTCAATCAAGTGCAACGATACCTCTTGTATTTCTGTCGTAAATTTTGCTTATCAACAATAACTACCTTTACTGTATTAACCATTCTCATTTTACTGTACATGCAATTTTATAGACTGTTTTTATATCACTTTCGTGATACCGTTATCGCCTTGGACAACGTTTATACTTAGTCAATCCAAAGACTCAAAAAGTTTAAATCGTCTTTTTTGTACATGTACTCCAAACAGTTTTACCCCATCGCGAATTGGCGGCAATTAGGGGTTTTATTCAGTTGTCTTATCCTGATAAAATCTGAAACAATCTAATTGGTAAGTAGTTTCTACAGTTGGAATCCTCGGATTTTATCACTGAATTCCTACGTAATGATAACAAAATATTTCATCTAATATCTTTCTTGTTAATGAAGATATTTACAGAAGTGATGAAATTAAGATAGTTCTTTACCTTAAAATGCTTGAATGGCAAAGAAATTAGATGATTTACAAAAAAGTTATTTAAGATTAATTTGGCAAATTGACATTAAAAAGTAAGGATAAATCCGAGTAATCCAACTAATTTGACCTACCTATATGACGAGTATACAAGGGGAAATAACTACCTAAGGCCTCTTATAAATAAGTTGGTGTAAACTATAGAGTTACCATCTTAAAATCATCATTTTAAATAGTTTACATATGTACGAGGTTTACTTCCCTTACTGCTGAAATATGTAGCAGTAAAGATTAACTGTCATCTTTACTCAACAACCACTTTACATAGGTTCACCAAATTTTATTTGTTGATAGCCCTTGTGTAGAGGATGTGCCCTATTGACTTTGAGACCCCAGGGTTAAGGGTTAAGGTCACAGGTACTGAATTTATATGTAAACATTGTCCGGATAATAGCTCAACAATGACTGTACCTAGGTTCACCTAATGTTATGTAAGGGAAGCCTTTATGTCAAGCATATGACCCGTTGGTTTTGAGGTCCCTGGGTTAAAGGTCAATGTCACATGGACATCATAAGAAAAAACCTTGTCCAGACAATAACTCAACAACCATTTCACTACATTTTCCCAACGAACATGTCTTACTTTTGTCATGCCTAATATTTTAAACCTATACTATGCATTAAAAAACACACACTAAATAAAACTAAATTAAATTTCACTCCAATATCAAATGATTTAGCAAAACAAAATGTGAGAAAACCAATTAAGAATTTTTTTGGCTTAAAGAAAATGAACTCACCGCTGTATTGCAAGATCTCCTTTTAATTTCTATAAAGCGGCAGTTGACCTTCTCATAAGCTATATCGGGAGTGATATCATCAAGTTTTATTTCATCATGTACAAAGAGATTTAAAAACTGCACTAAAACCCCCGAATTTATATTTTAGTCACGAACATGTCTGTAACGAACACTTCAAATTAGGAACTTTACTTGATAGTCCTTCAGTAATTTCAAATGGTAGCGCGCTGGGATTTGGAATCCCGTGTCCCGAAATTAGGACGGGTTCGAATCCCACCCGGGAAGGTTATACCCTTCCATGAAAATATGACAATAAAGTCAATTTTCCTCCAATAATAGGATATATGGAGAAGTTTCCGGCCTTGTGGATGGGTAGGTGAGTACTAGTTTAAGACAGGGTCCAGGAAAGCTAGGTTAGGTGCGCTGGACCCCGTAAATGAACTAAATTGTGTTGACACGGCGTTAAGCCCCCTAAAAAACCAGACTGACCTTGAACTGTCATTCTGTCATTAGAAAGGATGCTCTTGTTGGACATTTGTTACGTGATGAAAATATGGATTTCGTACTTCAAGTTTTACAGAGACATGGTACTCTGACGATAAACAGCACCAATTTGAATTTTCCGATCTCAAACAAAATGGATATAAAATATGTGTATCAAATCGCAAAGATAGAGTTGGCGGTGGTGTTGCTCTAGCATGTCGAAGTGGTATAAACACGCGCAAAATCTCATGTAGTGTATCACGAAGTTTCGAATATGGTTTATGGCAACTCATTTTAAAAGTATAACAATAAATTGCGTAGGCATCTACATGCCTTCGTCAATGACTACAACCAACCACATTGTGACAGATTTTTGTCAATACTTGAAGATATTGTACCAAATTATACCAATTTATATGTAATGGGTGGTTTTAATCAATGTATCAAAGATGACACCAATGCAGTTGTGGAATTTAACAACTCTCTGTATGCTTTTGTACAACATGTGAACTTTCCAACTAATATTTATAGACATAGTCTAGATTTAGGGATCACTGAAGCAAAAAGTGGCATTGCCTTTTTATCATGTGCACCAGGACCCTTTATTTATGACCACTGTGCTGTTCATCACCAAAGTAAAGAAGGACAATACTGTGAACCGGTCTTTGACATTAAGGAATTTGGACAGAGAAACATACAATTCTCTAAGGATCAATCAGAATAATACTTCAGTAATGAATCAGTGGATTGATATGTTGAACAATCTGAAGATGAAAGTGAAAGACTTCTCAATGCTCATGCTCTTATGAAAGAAACGATTAAAGTTAATAGGCCGCCAAAGCCTTGGTTCAATGAAACTATATTATCACTAAAACAAGAGTTGCAGTGAACTGAAAAAAATTGTGGAGAAGATATCACAAACCATATGACTATGAACTGTATAAGACAACTTTGAATAAATACCAATATGCTCTTATACATGGGAAACAACTTACATACAGCCAATTTCTATGAGCAAGAAATTAACCTACAATTGTTCCACTCAACCCAGGTGTGAATGGGTACAGTGAGGGATCACCTGCGTGAGGGCAATTTCAGTGACCAGGACTTATCGTACAAGATTGTAAAGTCGGCTGAACATGTACATTGTATATGGAAGCAGATTTTAACTGGATTTTAACTTTTTTAACTTTACCACTATTTAAAAGTCTGGTCTTAAACTGAGTTTCGTCAACTATTGACGAGTAAGCAACCTATCGGTTCTTTTCAACCTAATAAAAATATAAGCGTTTTATAAACTCAACGAGCATGTGAATGAGAACAATCTTCTCCTCAAGAATCAATCTACTTACCGACAATTTCACTCGTGTGAGTCAGCTTTAATCAGACTTACTTGATGCTATGGAACATAAAGAGGTTACAGCAATGATAGCAATAGATCTCAGTGCGGCTTTCGACACTGTAGACCATGATATTTTGATTGGGGTTCTAGATACGCAATAATTATGTTGTCTGTAATTCAGCATTGAAATGGTTGGATTCATACCTTCGACCACGTAGCTGCAGAGTGGGCGTTGATAACGTTATTAGAGCTGCGGCGAGTATCCGAGTATTTGGATAATCACGATCTCGACCAGAAAATCGAGTACGAGTATTTGTCACGTCCGGAATCGTCAGATCGCGATCTAGTTGTGGAAAAAAATGAAAGAACATTTTCTGTCAGCTTAATTAACACTGAAAACGAGTCGCACTTCTAATGAAAACTTAAATTTATGTTGGGACCGAAATATCTTGTGTCAAAATTTCGATTAATACACATTTGAACAATAATTTTATCACTGAAAATACCCATAAAACGTCTCATAGTAAAGTTTGGAGTACATGGTTTACCATATAGTAAAAGCTTCTGTATTTTTTCACTTATTTTATTAAACGTATTCCTGAATGCTATTCCATTAACATGTGATTCGTTGTTCGATTCGTGAATCGCTACGCATGAATCGTGGTTCGGATCGGATCGCCACTTGTTTAACGATCCACAGCCCTATACGTGATCTATAATAATAATAATAATAACGACTTTATTTAAAGTGGATAACATATTTGGCTAAAACCAATTTTCTATATGGTCCACTAAAGTGGATCTCAAGTGTAGTGTACCACAAGGTAGTTGTTTGGACCTTTGGCTCTACTTCACATATGCTGGGACTCTATTTGACATTGTACCTCCATCTATATACGTTTCCGGATTTGCTGACGATCAAAAGCTCACATCCGGTTTCAGCCAAACCATCTGCCGAAGCATCTGCTATTTAAACCCGCACAAATTGTGCACAGTATATCAATGATTGGATGAACAGAAATAAACTTAAGATGAATGCATCTGAAACTTATAGCGTAATTATAGAATTAAACAATACGGTTTATTTCCAGGTTTGTAAAAGCTTGTAGAGTTAGTTTCGAACGTTTCTCTTATTCTACTTCTATCTAAAGCCCGGGGTTAGTATACTATATCAAAAGTAACATTGTTTTTGTCTGCAAAGAAAACAGACATTTATCTATGTCAAACACCTCTAATGAATAAGATTTTTTAGATAAATGCTAATATTGCTGAGATATGTTCATGTTATTTATTGTATTTCAAAGTGAAAGTAGATCGAAACCGAAAGTAGAATTCGGATGTCAATACTCGAAACAATAGTTTTGATCACAGTATGTGAAAGATGAAGTCTTATTTGAGAAGAAACTTACTCAGAATAACATAATTAAGCTTTTAAACTATTTTGGATCAGGTATGAATAAAATGAATATAGTTTGCCCTTATAAAAGTACCCCACTTTTTTAAGAATTTGACACTTGGCCAAACTCAAATTTAGAAAGCAGAATGGTTTGAACTGTTAATTGTGTCTTTAATGCATGTCATATTTTGATAATTTCATAGTTGTAAAACAGTTTTCAAGTCTACTGTTAATGAATATATTTTGATACAGTGGCTTAAATAATCAGGTGATAGATAAGCATGCATGGGTATTTATAAGAATATGAAATGCCAACATGCCCTTGGAAAAGCTATGATAAGTAACAGGTATACGTGAGGCAACTATCACGTGCGCGGCTGATACAATTTATCATGATATGATACATCATGCACTAGGATGACCAAGGAAAACCTTTGTTCTAGAGTGGAAATTTACCAAACTCTAGCTAAAGCATTTCAATATTGCGCAATCATTGGAAACTCGGTGATAAACTGGAGTAATATTCCATGTTGTAAACAACTTGACTAATCACGTACATGACCAATATATGGTTTGGTTTTCCAATGTTCGTCAGCTTGTTTGTTTGTGTGGGTTTTACGGCGCACCAACTCAGGAAGGTTATATCGCACCGAAAGGTCAGCTCATAGTAAGATACTTCAACTTGAACTAGACTGACATTTTACATCATGCGCTCAGCATCCTTTGTCCAACCATTTGTTGGCAAGATAGTCGCAAAAAACTAGACAACTCAAGTATACCTTTGTTAGTATATTTTCGGGACACTCAATGACTACGTATTAAAATGGGTCCGGGACAACTTAACTCGCGGACAACTCAACCCGTATCATACATTTTAGTTATTCATCATAAAAAATGAGTTGTAACAATTAAAAAAATGTATTTTTAATGAAAATGGAAGATATTTGTGAATGAAATAAAAGTGATGTTTTGTATTTAGAGTTTTTTATGCACTTATATGGCTTTTTTTTCAAAGGACATGCGTGGTCGATGAACTCCTGATACAAAACAGTCAATATAAACTTCGTAATGATATAACTAATCAACCATTGAATATATATGTTAATATAGTAACCCAATTAGGTTACAAACTGATCTTTTTATGTTCGGTAACTTCCACCAGTTAAAGAAATGTACAGTAAAGTTCCGCTATTAAGACCAGCAAAATCGATGGTCTTAATAGCGAAACGGTTATAGAAACCCTTTTAAGCATTTGGGTCTAAATAATTGTCAAAAATCGCATGATTTTGAAACAACAAAAGTGGTCTTAATAGCGGAACTTTACTGTAGTGCCAAATAAATTGACATATGACATTGAATTTTAAAAAGCATGAGAAACGAAAGTGCCAATCGGCAATGGTCAACTATTTTAAGATTGAAAGTATCCGTAATTTTTTTACAAAAGATGCTGTAAAAGTGTAGGTTCCGTCATTGGTAATTTCTCATTAGATTATTGTAATGCAATCCTCTATGGTATGACTAAGGGCAAGGGCTTGCTTAGAGTGAATCAGATGAACTACATCGCGTCCAGAATATGTGTACTAAGTTAGTACTTGGTCGTAATTGAAGTGCCAACTCTAAACAGGCATTGTTTGATTCGCATTGGCTGTCTGTTTAACGAAGTGTGTTTTTTCTGGTTTTTTTCTGTGTGTGTGTTTTTAATTTATTCTTTTTTGTGTTTTGTTTAATGCTCTGATATTTGTTGTTTATATTGTATTATTTGTATTATTTGATAGATGACTTTCTGGTAGATAAGCCTTGCGCTTAAATAAATATTATTATAATTATAATAATTATTATAATATATAAAGATTATTATTATTATTATCATCATTATTATTATACAGAAACCGCGCTGATTGAGATACTTATTCATTTTTATCGATTGTGGATACAGAAGTACTGTAGTGAGTATCTAAATCAGTGGGATTAATGGTACCCTCCAGTGATAATTAAATAACAATTTACCAATAATTTTTACATAGTCAGCTCAACCAAAACAATTTTGGGCAACTAAAGTTACTTTGTTTTTAGATATATACCTCTAAAATTCTTATTCCCACATGTTGCCATCTATATTTATATCAAATGATAAAATAATTCCGGTCGGCTCAGTTGGTAGCACGCAGGTCTACTGAACGAGGGGTCGTGGGTTCGATTTCCCGAGCGGGACATACTTTCGTGGAGCTTGGTCATTATATTATATATTATTTCTACGGCCATCCTCCCTCCTTCCAATGATTATTAATTATGTTGTGCAGTTGTCAGCTACTGACGAAAGTATGCGCTTAGTAGTTGGTTAACAGAGATTTAGCCTTTCCAGGAACAGTGAGTAGGTTGACTGACCGCCGTTATTTAACCTATGCAATGTGTTGCTTCGGCGTTAAACTCAACTTAAACAACAAAAACACCCCAAGAAAATGAAATACTTATTTTCACAGAATTTACCGATGCGTTTGTGCTATTGGTTATCATTTACGACAGAGTAACTGTAAGCCTTTGTTAAATATGCTTAGATGTAAATTATTAGCACAAAATATCAAAACTGTTAAGTAAGTTCTAGAAAAAATGGTTTTGCGAAAGCGAAGTGTTTACCGCTACTTATGTATTTTTGAAAAGGTGCGATAAAATCAGAAATTCCAAATATGGCAAAGTCTATTAGATTTAAAACTATTGCTCATGACTCACTGTGAGTGCTAAACTTTACTAAATTGTCAAAGTGACAAACAAAACCCCGCTGATTTAAATATTTTTTCTCTATACCAGGGCTCGAATTTAACAAAATATGGATTTGCAAATTTTTGCAAATTTACTTTTTTTAACTCGCAAAAATGAAGAATATCGCTCGCATTTTTGCGCCAAAGTTTAACGGCATACATAGAAACTATTCATATATGCAATATGAAAACAACATAGTACATGAACTATATTATTGATAAAACTAGGGCGTTATTATGGGATAGACAAAGAATATCGGACATGTTTGTACTGTGAATCTTTAATTAATGCCATCAATCTATCTGACTGTCACAATGCTGATTTGGGCCCCATTAGTTTAGACAGAAATACTTTTGCAGCGATTTCTACTCGCGAAAATTTGCGAGTTGAAATAAAAGTTACTTGCAATTTTTAAAATCCACTCGCATTTTGCGAGTATGCGAGCTGATATTCGAACCCTGCTCTATACATTATTTTTTTACTCACAATTGATAAAATTAGATATCCGTACATATATCTATGTAAGGGGGATCATCGAATAAATATAGAAAATCAGGGGCGGATCCAGGAATTTTTTCTAGGGAGAGGGGTCCGAATTTTTTCGTAGGGGGGATCCAAACGTTCGAACCACAACCACATTATTAATATTTTGCAGAATAACGGCATGCCATAAATAATGCAACATATTAATAGTAAAAACTATATTACCATTAAATATATGTTAAGCACCGATAAAAAAATGCTTCATGCTACTTAAAACTGACTTACAGACAAGAAATATACACATGGACAGGTACATTTTGGAAATTTTAGGGGGGTGGGGTGCGGATTTAGCCTTTCCAGGAGGAGTGGGTAGGTTGGCTGACCGCCGTTAAATGACCTATACAATGTGTTGCTACGGCGTTAAACCTAACAAAAACAAACAAAACAAAATAAATAAAAGTTAACAATATCAACTTATCAATGTGTTATCCAAGTTAGTTTTATTATCAAAATGTAACCTATAAAGATACTGTTGAGCTATCATATGAAAGTTATAATGTCATTTTATTTAATTATCATCATGTAAGTTGATTGTAATATTAAGCTACCAAGGGTACATTCATGTGAGAGTGTAAATCTAGGCTAGTTATATCGAGGGGTCGCTAGCACGTCTATTCACTATCAAAGTATTGAAATACAGAAAGACTTTCGTGCACATTGAAACCTTACAGATCCATACTAATGATTACTTCTTACACATTAGATTCAAGTACGAATAAAGCAGCACAGAAAGGCGAGAGAAATGTTTATAGTACCCTGTATTACTGGCAAATATTATTACACAAGATTGACCACTATGTATACTGCTTAGTGTATTAACAAGATTTGACTACGCCCATTCCACACCCTGATCTATGTAAGTAAACAGCTATCACTTATCAATTTAACAATGACGATTCAGACGACGGAACAAAGTTCTCTTTCTAGCGGTAGTTCTCCCAACCCCACAACGGTTTTAGTTTTCTAGATTTCCTCGAGGTTTTAAACGAGTTGAGAGATTTTTTGAAGAACTTCGAGGTAATCTAGAAATTTAGAACCATTGTGGGATTGGCAGTTTTGTCGTGTTAAGAACCATATAGATCACGTGATACCCCACAATGTCAACTTCTAGATTAAATATACGTATATGGCTATCTGGAAGCAGGAATATGCCATACCCTAACTTTCATATTTGTTTTACATACACTTTAGTATAATTGCCGCAAACATACGACTGGGCATGTACATGTACATGTACTACGCCATTCCTCAGTAAAGCTACGCCACTACCATATTTTTAATTGAATCGTTTCATTTTTATGCGATTGATGAATATCGTATTATGTAATGTTTATGTACAAACTCGTACATGTACAGACTACGGTGTACAATTGTAGCCATTCGTGGTTTTTTAATACTTTTTTGCCCATCAATCCACTATACGGTGGCACACTTCGATGAGCGACATTGAAAACATTGACCAATTTCCTCAGCATATAGCTAGGTAGCGCTTTGCCCCCCCCCCCTGGTACCCTCGATTTGGTATCACATACTTATTTTTTTGGTGTGGGAAGGGTACTAGAGAACAAGCGCTAGCTAGTAGGGCTGTCACGATACACCATAAGCATATAGTACTTCACGATTATTAGAAATATGTATCCGTATTAAAGGGGTTATCGAACGAATATCGAGTATTTAAATCAGGGGGGTTTAATGTATGCGCCATCGATAAGTGTATATTATGTAACAAAATCAATATTTCACCAGAAATATTACGAAGCGAAAGTACAAAGGCATTACCAGGACACCATACCAAATAAAAATTGACCTCAGTTGTGTGTTTTAAAAAATGTACAAATTCGATGTACATGTATACTCACTATCTGATCATCTTTAAGTTTTAAAAGGACATCGGGGAAGTATTGCTAGATGACCAGCTCATTACTTCTTGCATATGCGGTGTTTTGACTAAATAAAAAACCTTAAAAACTTAAAAAACACTAAACAATTTCAATTCAATCGCGACTCATTTGTCGTGTAATCTATGATATATGAAATCTACCATATTTTTATCAATTAATATTTATCATTCAAGCACATACACATGGACTATGACAATAATCATTTTTCATTAGGGGACATGACAGAACGCCAAGATAAACGTGTGAGTAGTGTTTGTTTGATAGTTGTACTGTTTGCACCCCCACCCTTTATCCATCCCCAACCCATGGCACAAACTTCCTGATTTTATTCTTATGAGTCAAACTTTCAATCGTTGAAATAGTCAATGACTTTGACCTAACATTCGTCCTTTCCTACTTTTGTAAATGTAGGTTCTAACTAAATTTTAATTGGGTTTAACCCCGTATAGTTGTAAAGGTCATATGACGGCGTCCAGCGCACATAACCTAGCTTTCCTTGACCCTTGTCTATAACCAGTACTCACCTATCCTTCCACAAGACGGGAAACTCTCCATATAGCTTATTAATGGAGAAAAATTGACATTATTGTCAAATTTTCATGGACGGGTATAACATCCCCGGTAGGGATTCGAACCAGTACTCCCTTCGGGACAGGAGACTGGAAAAAACCCGTCGCGCTACTAACTGCGCTATCGACCCGGGTTGAAATAAATTTGTGGAAATGGTATACATGTAGATACATTTTATTCAATTGTCAGTGGCGCTTACATTAATCCAGCTGATTTAAATACTCATTACAATACTTCTGTGCTCACATTCTACAAATGTAGATATCGGTATTTATTAACGGGCTTATCAAAGAAATATGTAGAATTTAAATCAACGGTTATTATATTAATAGTTCGTTTTTTCTCAACTGTCAAAACATGAATTATGATTTAACGGTGACTTTGTGCTCTGTGTCTAATACTCGTGATATTGAGAAGTTGTGTAATCATCCACCGTGAAATTATTCAAACTTTGACAGCTGAGGAAAAATGGACTATAAACGCTGTTATTTGAATAAAAAATAACAATATATTTTTCTGAAATGGTTTATTTTTTATTTGACTTTGTTGAGCAAGTATAATGCATAAAATTAAGTTACTAGTAGTGTCGTTCTGAGTTATTTTATACCAAACTCCATAAACAGATATCCTGTTGATTGTTGTCGTGCAGGATCTCTCAGATCTTAATGGAGTGTCACGTCGAGATGACCTTTATGTCGTTCAATCAATGCGTAGCTTTCATCCAGGCAAACACCATTGATAACATTTTGATTTCGTAATTTTTATTTTTAGACCAAGGTTTGCAAGCTAATTTAACAGCGGTATTATTCACAGTCTGCGATTTGACTGCTCATTTCAAATTGAGCGCGACCTTCGTTTGAAAAATGCCAGATCTAAATTAGCGAGTAGGCGAGCGGAAAATTTTAGATCGGGTTTTAATCAGATTGTTTAATACAAACATATCAAACAATCCAACGTAATATAACCGATATTACACTACGAATGAAAACGATATCATTTCATTGTGATATTTAAATTAATTCATTCTGTTTGATAAAGTCACCTACCAAACTCCCCGGAGCGGTTATTTCCCTTTAATAAATAATTACTGACTGTCCCCACAATAAATTCGTCCCTCATAGAGCTGGATACTTTTTTCATATTTTCTTTTACATTTCAATATTTTCTATATGTGACGCCCCACGGAAAAACCAGGCCAATGGCGAAAAAATCACAAATTTAGATTTTAACATTTTCTGAAACTATATATTTTCAAACATAAGTTGTGAAAATTTCAGATGGTTTTGACCAGTGGTTAAAAAGTTACAGGGTTCTTAAGAAAGTATGATGCACGAAAATATTTTAGGGCAACCGGGACGAAATTTTATCAGTTTTTATGTATACTACGGATATATTCTACAACAAAAAACAAGACATTGTGAATTCCCTTTTAATCAATATTTACATAATATCTTAAGACATAATAATAAAAAAGTATATTACTCAACTACACTAAGTTCACAATGTTTCCATGGCAACCATTTATTAGTGGTTTATAGCACTATTTATGTGAAATTTGAATTATTTGTTGTGAAATTCAATGTCACTACTGCATATAACAGGATAGAGTGTATTGGAAAGAATTAAGTACAATTGCACACAATCATTTTATCAAAATGATAATGATAGGACATAAATTGTTAGTGTTCTAAAGAAACCACTATGTATATATGGAAAACAAGTCAGAATTGAGAGGACAGGTTGTTGCTGTTTTTTTTGTCATGCTCATAGTTTTAGTAAATCTTAGAACGCTTCACATAACTGCTACGTAAATTTATTCAATTATCAAATTAAACATGTTCACATATCTACCCATCATTATTTTTCAGAACAAAAACGTTACCATAGCAACCATACCAGACATATTTAGCTAAGCCAAAATATTTTTTTCATCAAGAAATGTGAACTTTTGTGATTTTTAAACAATAAATTACAACAAATAAACTTAAATCAAGTTAAAATTTGAAATGTATCAACTTCAAAAGCAGTTAGAATGCACATGATCATTTTAACATGCTTTAAGTGGTTAAGTTTCAAGCTTTGGAAGATTGGAATGAACAGATTGGTGAATAATTTTTGCAGTCAAAATTAGTGTAGCTGTAGCAATACATGTACATTTCTTGAGAAAGCATTGCAACTAGGATAATTCACATGATAATTTGAAATGTTGTTTTTCCATTACTACACATAGATGTGTATACATAAAATGTTAATGGGTATGCGCTTGTTGTGCTTCTCCTGAGCAAAAGAAAAAAGAAAAATCAAAATACATTAATATTGTCTTCAGTGAAAATACCACCCATTCAGAAAATTTAAGTTAAAAATCCATATGGAAAAATAAAGTTGGGGGGAGTGTGGTGGGCGGAGTGTGGTGGGAGGAGCGATGTGGGCGGAGCTTAAAAAACGAAATACGATTATGTCATTGAATTTAATGATATATCATAGCAAACTCATTAATTCTTGAAGATTTGGATTCTTAAACATTCGTATAATCTTAATTTTCATTGAAATAAGATTGCCTTTTGATCGACCTAAAAAAATGACATTCCCCAACTGACAGACGTGATCAATGTCCAGCAGCATTTCACATCGGCATAGAAACCATGAATAAAACACGATTGTTGTTCTACTCACGACATAAATTTACAAACAAAGTTGATGTTATTGTTCTCATAAATCTTAGTGACTAAATGATTCAGCGATGAGAATATTACATTCCAAATAGATAGCGTTTGACAGTAAACAAATTGCAGACGAAAAATGTTACTTTCGATTTCGCCCTGTAAAAGTTTTCAACAAATGCTGTTTGTTTTTGAATTTTTACCGTTTCTTCAATTAAATCGTCGTCAAAACGTGAAAACATTTTTAAACGTTTACATAATCAAAGTCGTATAGCCTACAAGTCGGATAATTGGGCCAAATTTACAGAAAATACAACTCACCTTGCTTGACAAGAATTAAAATGTCGTCCATTTTCGCTACTTCGTCTTTGTGGTTAAAGGACACTAAATTAAAAATACTGTCGTGACAGTTATTCCCCTTACCATTTAAATATTTGGGAATGTTCGATCTAAGATTTTGCCGAGTTTTAATGAGAAGAATGCACATTTTATATAAGAAAACGAGTTGAATTTTCGTGATTACTTTTTGAAATCTAAATTTCACGTGGTGTTTGAAAAAACACGTTTTTTAACGTTACGTCATTTGCGCAATTGGCCTGGTTTTCGCAGCCGACGTCAAATATATTATATTGAGTCTTTTTCTAGTAAATTAAGAAGTTTATAGAATATAGAGCTTAAAAATCATAGTTTCAATTAATAATTTTAAATTTTTGTAAAATAACGAATTTACTCGAATTTGGTCATGAACTTACTTATTTTGTGTTTGAACTATTCTTGTAATAGCTTGTAATGGATAGATAATTCTTTGCCTTCTAGCTATTACAGGATCTGCTTTGATCATATTTTTGTATTTATATAATATATTTGCTTTATCGTTTATATGTATATATGATTATATATTATGCTCTTCAGTAATTGGAGGAAATAAAAGTATATTATTACCCATTGGTGTCACATGGTATTACTAGCGTCACGTGATTTACGTGTTGGCAGTGATTAAGAAGCAAAGCGTGACGTGAGCACTGTCAGGAGTTTGGTCACCTTCATGTTTAAAATTTAACAATCGTCATTTAAAATTTAGCACATTTGAACAAGCGTAATCATTCATTTTCAATAAGCGGGTGCAAGTGGTGTCGCCGGTCTATTCTCTCTGTCCCTTACGATATCAAGTTTGGATAATCAACCTAAAATATGCTATAGCAGTAGACCTTCAACTGCATGGTTTATAAAAAGTATTATCTCATCAAATTTGCGAAAATTTTAATGAATAAAGTTGATTTTTGACATGTTCGTTACTGTCGCCGATCAATACGCTGTGTCTTTAAACATGCGTAGAAATTAAACAAAGCAATTTAGTCCAATTTTGTTAAGGTTATTTAGTAACTGAAAGCTTATAGTCATAAGCCAAATGTATTTCCCAACAACTTTCGATTGAAAGTCTGGTTTTTAGAAATCAAATTTTCCGGAAATGTACGTTACTAAGTTTTTACATGGCAGCATTTCAAATAATAACACATCAAATTGTATCGGTTTGGTTATTTTCATAGACGTTAGTCTTAAAATATTACATAATGCTTCAATTCTTGTTAAGAATTTAAGTATTTTAGACAATATACAAGTTTAAAGTTATTACTCACCCTAAATTGACTTTCAATTGACATGTTCGTTACCTTAAGTTTCTAAAATACCATACTATTAGAAAGACATTAACTTACCTTGAAATGAGTAATGCTGCGTATTATCTCAAAAGAACATGTTAACTTTATATTCTTTTGAAATTACTGAAGGATAATCAAGTAAAAGCTCCTAATTTGAAGTGTTCGTTACTGACATGTTCGTGACTGAAATTTACATACTGCGTGTTTTTGGCGGTTTCAGTTCAGTTTTTAAATCTCTTTGTACATGATTTCATTAAACTTGACGATATCACTCCCGATAAAGCTTACAGAGAAGGTAAACTGCCGCTTTATAGAAAATGAACGGAGATCTCGCAATACGGTAGTAAGGTTATTATCTTTACGCCACAAATTTGCTTAAATTGATTTTCTCAATTTTGTTTTGCTAAATCATTTGATAGTGGAGTGAAATTTGAATATGTAGTATGTTTTATTGGATGCATAGTATATGTTCAAAATATAAGCCATGACAAAAGTATGACATGTTCGTTACGACAATGTAACGAACATGTCAGCAGCATTAACGATTCACTGTACCAGTCTAACATAAAATTAAGTTGTTTCTTCAATTTAAGAATATAATTCGTTCCTTATTTTCACTTTTTACCAATATCTAAAGTTAGCTTAAGGATGGTTTCTTTTGAAATCGTATTTATTATACGACACCTTCATTTCGTTATATATTTTTGTAAGCCCAACCAATTAAATTGTCTCAACCTGTCTTTAGTCAGTTTCAGAAAAATGTATCGGAGAGTAAAACTAGAAGGGAAATAATTACACGTCTTAGCGGAGTACAAATTCTATTCATGGCAGTATTCTATTTGCAGTGATACACCAATGAATGATTAGTAACGAACATGTCAAGATTAGTAACGGACATTTCATGTTGTTTTTTTCTTTTCTTGTGAAATCAAGGGCAGGAATTCAGAAATATAAATCGTCGATGGCTTAAACAGAGCAAAAGCAATGTGAACCTATATATAGAAAGATTGAGAAAACAAATTACATACTTTTGGTAACGAACATTTCGGCGACATTTTGGTGGCATTTTTGAAAAAAATCTTGTGAAAAATCCCATATAAGAGTAATTCTTCAATCACACTTTATCCTTTTAAGGTTCCAGTGTAATATTTAAATGGAATTATAAATGTGGAATATCCAGATATAAAATTATGATTTATTACACTCATATCGATTACAATTTTCTTTGAACCACATTGTACTGAGTTTAATCTAGCATATGGCAGTTGAATATTATTAGTCAGTACGAATATCTTTCTTAATTTTTTGAACATTGACACTTTGTTTATATTAGGGAAAATTCTTAAATGTGTAATATACCAACTATTTATGGTAAGCGACCATTGAAAGTTAGCATAACGAACATTTCATGGCAAAATTTGTACCCCTGACAGTCTTACTTCAAATAAGCATATGACAACAATTACTGATGTCATGATCAAAATATTTCAGAAAGTTGTAGTTTACAGGTTATTTTCTTCGATTAAAATGCTAAATAAAGAATTCTAGTACACTGATTTTCCTGTCTTTCATACCTCCAAAATGCACCCGCTTATTGAAAATGAATGAATGTGTTGTTAAAAGCGATTATCGTTGTAAAGGTGACAGACCGGCCACTAAAGCTTCCATTCAGTGCTCTCAGTGCTTTGAATTTTTATAAATCTTTTATTTAGTGCTGCCTGTACTTTGTTTTATGATAAATCTTTTATTCAGTGCTTCCTGTACTTTGTTTTCTGATAAATTTTTTATTCAGTGCTTTCTGTACTTTGTTTTCTGATAAATCTTTTATTCAGTGCTTTCTATTCTTTGTTTTCTGACAAATCTTTTATTCAGTGCTTTCTGTACTTTGTTTTCTGATTAATCTCTATTCAGTGCTTTCTGAACTTTGTTTTCTGACAAACCTTTTATTCAGTTCTTTCTGCACTTTGTTTTCTGACAAACCTTTTATTCAGTGCTTTCTGCACTTTGTTTTCTGATAAATCTTTTATTCAGTGCTTTCTGCACTTTGTTTTCTGATAAATCTTTTATTTAGTGCTTTCTGTACCTCGTTTTTTTTTAAATCTCTATTCAGTGCTTTCTGCACTTTGTTTTCTGATAAATCGTTTATTCATTGCTTTCTGTACCTCGTTTTTGATAAATCGTTTATTCAGTGCTTTCTGTACCTCGTTTTTGATAAATCGTTTATTCAGTGCTTTCTGTTCTTTGTTTTCTGATTAATCTTTATTCAGTGTTTTCATTGCTTCATTGCTTTTATTTCTTATTTATTATTTCATTAGTGCTTTCAGCGCTTTGATTATACAAAATTTTTGTATTACAGAAGATATATTCGGTATCGGAGGAGTTTGGTGTATTAGAGAGTCACAAAAATGACCATGCTCATTTCCAATCAACATTTGGACTTATATTATCATGTATGGGCTGTGTGGTCGGTACAGGAAATATATGGAGGTTCCCGAGAATAGTGGCTCAGAATAGTAGCGAACAGGGTAAGTGGAGTAAAATAGGGACTTTAGTCAGTTATCTTTCCCTGATAAAATCTGGAGCAATCCAATTGGTAAGTAGGTCCTTATAGTTGGAAGATTAAATACAAGTTGTAGATTTCTACGCCGTGTCTGACACTATTGAATGTATACAGGTGTATTGTATTTCCCTGTGCTCCTCTATGGTTATTATACCTGTGAAATTATAGGAGTATGAATTTTAATCAATTTCTAAATTAGTTTTACCTGAACAATGGGACATCGTTTTTTAATAATCCAATGAAAGTTGGATTTTCATGTATAGTTTACAAGTACAAATGGCACCATTTTGAAGATACATTTCATACAACAAAAGCTCTGCAGTCTATGTTTTAAGAAACGAAATATTATTCTACATATTTTTTTTACATTTTTAGGCACATTAGGTTAACGAAGCACAACATGTTTCCTACATCGAACAACTCCAGTGCCTTTAGCGCTTTGATTTATAAATGAGGTTTAGCATTCATGACAAATATACATCTGTTATAATGAGTTAGTGACAACATAAATTGCCTGTATAGTACTGCAGTGAAGTATCGATATATATCGGTGTTTCGTCGATACGCTTCGAACATAATCAATGACAGCTCTAATTGTTTTACTGTTGCATTCGGAACACCCTCGACCTTTCATGAATGAATAATCTCGGAAGGATTCGTGGGGGGTTTCACTGGATTTTGGTGATTTTACTACCTACGCGAGGCGAAGCACGTAACGGTTAACAAAAAGGTTCTTGTAGTATACACACAAATCTTTGTCTAAACATATTTATTTGTTTTGAATTGAACCAAATATTGTTCATGGGTATCATTGAAATGTGTAATTTCAAATTTACGGACTAAAAACGAAACTTCAGTCATCGCCTTAACGATCGTGTTTACATTTGTTTACTTCAACATCGGTTTTTCCAAAATGGCGTCTAAATATGTCCGAGGTTATTCGTAGGGAATGGCCGAGGAGTTCCGAATTTTACTGTTGCTGTTCTTGATACGTTTATTTCAATTTTTTGAATATTTATATTTTTTCATATTATTTCAGGTGGACTTGTGTTTCTCATTGTTTGGCTAATATTTCTATTTTTATGGTCGAGTCCATTATTAATGTTAGAGTATGGAACGGGACGATATACGAAGAAAGCTATTCTTGGATCATTCCAACAATTTCTCGGAGATAACCATATTTGGTGTGGAGCTTGGATATCTCTTGTCACATTTGCTATAAGGTTTGTTAATCATACATTTTCAGGAACAGTGAGTAGGTTGACTGACCGCCGTTATATGACCTATACAATGTGTTTCTACGCGTACCCAACAAAACAAACAAACAATATACATGTATTTCTCAAGTACCTGTAGCCTGTTCAATTAACCTTAACGTTCCAAGACGTTCCGTAACGATACATTCGCAACTCCTCGGCCATTTGCTGCGAATAATCTTGGACTCATTTAGACGCTATTTTAAAACTACCGGCGTTGAAGTAAACAAATATACGATCGTTTAGGCAATTAATGATGTTTCGTTTTTAGTCCATAAATTTTGAAATATCACTTATTGCCTTAGCGATCGTATATTTGTTTATTAGATTAGATTATTCGCAGCAAATGGCCGAGGGGTTCCCAATGTATGGTAAATAGATTTTGCTAAAGAATGACACCAAACATACCTACATTGAATATAAATTTATATGTGAAATTTGTCTTTTACTGAGTGAATTTTGTTTGCGTGCCAGTATATGTTTCAAATGGATGCTAGAGGTGCGCGGTATTACCGGTAAACCGGTAACCGTGGTTTTTGTATTCATTGTGTTAACAATGAATACTCTGTTACCAATAGATTAATAGTGGTATTCCGATCGGAGTCCTATATTGACCTTTGTTGACCTCTATTTAATCAACGAAACCGAACAGCATACATATGCGGATAATTCCGCTTCAATAAAATAGTTCGCAAATAGTTCTTTTGTTTCATCGATCACCTGTGTATTCCTACGCGTCAATTTAATTACGCATTTGCTGACAGACATCGGAAGACAAAGGAATTGAAGGAAAGTACAAATGTACTCGAAACTAAATCTGTTTCCCTAAATGCAGTTTACAGTCATTCACATTATTGGAAGGAATTGTTTGCAAACAATTCCTTTCTATGTCAGCGCTCTCAGAATTTTGAAAAAGAACGAACAACACATAATTGAACTCTGTTGCGACCCAGAAAATAATATAGCAACAGAAAAATGTGTATACTATCAATTGCAGACGAGTTGAAAAAAATACAAATTTAAACAAATAGTACTTAAAATTATGATATCCAATGTTTTCACATTAATCAAACTTTATTCTATCTGTGTACGGAGAAAAGTTATTTTGTACATTGCGCATTTTTATATGTCATGCACTTGTATATGTATATAAATTCAGCTGTTCATACATTGTCGCGTCAGTGGCCTAGTGGTTAGCATGACAGACTACCAATCATGAGATCGCGAATTCGAATCCTGGGCGCGTAAAATTAAAAGATTTTTTTTTTTTTTGGTTTAGGCTACAAAAAATTGATCATGTTCGTCAGATTTACGCACTTAAAATTCAGAAAATGAAAAAAAATTGCTCTAGTTACTTTTCACTTATAAAATGAAAACATCAATTATAAATGCAATGCACGTTTACCATAAACTTTATCTTAACACATGATCATCAGTTAAACACTGACGTAAACTTGATGTTTTCATCAACTCTACACAGCTCTAGTTATGTGACGTCATGTCCCCCCCTGGGCCCTGCTGTGTAAAAATAATTCAAATTACTATTTACGACAAGCAGGTAAGACGAGGTAGAATATTTAACATTATAATTGTTAATGCCCCAAAATACTCAACCGACTTATTTTGAAATAAAGTTGTATTTTGCATAACGTACCCCAAGACTATATTTATATACCTAAAGGTTTAGTCAATTTTTATTTTAGAAGGGTTCTGGTGTAATTGTTTTCTTTCACATAATTTATGTATATTTACATGTTGCAGTTGTTTCTTGTTCAGTCTATATAGCATGGTTGGCATAAATGACAAGCCTGTATTTATTCACTTTAAAGTTTACCAGTTTGGTCCATTTTACTTTATAGGGATGCTGACTCTAAAATCCTCATACATGATGGCTTAAGTAATCTTAGCAGTTGTTTGTTGTTTAGTTGTTCCCATATTATCCAAATAATATAACTTTATTTATACTCAAAAAGTCAACAAGACTCGTCCATTTATATTTACGGGGGTGCTCAACTGGTACTCATTCTGGATTACTTAATTATATTGAGCAGTTGTATGTTGTTGAGTCATTCTCTTATTTACCCAATAACATTAAGACTTTACTAAAACACCAACATCAACAGGTTTGATCTATCATGATGTTAGCCGAGCTGATTCTAAATTGTACAGAAATATTGGAAATATTTAATTAATGGTTAATATTGAATGAATTCACTTAATGTATTAGCTATGCAGTATAGTAAATGCAAATGGAACAAAATACAGTCATTTATGATGTATGTACCTTATTAAAAGCATTTATGTATGTTAACAGCAAATAATCTTTCTTACAACAACCTGCAAAATAATCAAAACTATATGCCCTGTACCCCAATATCAAAATAATAAAGTTCAAGTAAGAAAGATTTTGACATATTCCATCTTTGAATGTACATGATTGTATCACATCAATATGCTGAATAAATGAACAACTGGTATAAACACTAAAAAGTTACTTATTATGCTTTTCTGAACTACATGCTTTAATGTGATTTTCTGTATAAAGTTCATATTTAACTCGTATTTTTCGATTTGTATAAAAATGCTCATGAAAATATCACACATTTATTTCTCGCCTTTCGCTCGCTTCTCAAAATGTTTTTTTTTTCGCTGGCTCGCTCTATTTTTTCAGACAAAATTCATAGAACATATGATCAATTCATTGAGGCCTTAACGCCATAGCAACACATATTGTATAGGTTATATCACGGAGATCAGTCCATCCACTCACTGTTCCTGAAAAGGCAAAATCTCTGGATCTAGCTGTTAACCAAAAATAATTCGCATCGATGACTGAGAGGTAGGAGGGAGAATTACCGTAAAAAATATTTCATAACTAAGCTCAACGAAAGAATAAAACCTACGACCCCTCGATCAGTAGAATAATGGGCCTGTAAAATGAAATATGAAACACAGTTGACTATGAATGATAAGAAGGTAATGAGTGATATCGAAATAGTATCTTTGAACTCGTTGAAGTCATCAACATAATTAATGTTTGGAACATATATCACCTTTTCTAGTTTGTGTGTACTAATGAACGCGGGTATTAAATCTTAGCATAACACTTTGAATCTTAACATTTGTTTATTTTCTTACATAATATAGATAATTTGTGCATATAAAACACTTTCAACTATTTTCCAAAAAATAACCCCATTCACTTGACGACATTAACCTCTTTGTTAAATCAGTTTATCGAATGAAAAAAAGAAATTCATCATACAATTAATTCTTAATAATATCTGTAAATCTTAACCTTCATCATTAAACACCATCAGTGCAGGTAAAATTAATTTCTAAGACATTTATGATAAGCAGAAATGGGGTTTAAATACATTACCTTCTGTTCAGTTACTATATAAATCATAGAAAAACAGCAGGGTGTTAGTCCAACTTTACTAAAAAATGTGCACTACGTAGCACTACGTAATAACAGATAACAATGACATAGTTTTAAATCTCTCCTATATTAGAAATTTTTTGACACACAGACTAATTAAACAATGTGATAGTCATATTGTAACAGTTAATAGCTTTGACTAATTACAACAGTAGTCATAAAATTCAATCGTTCAATATTGTAAATGACTCAAGCAGATTTTTATTGTGAAGAGAGTTTGAAAAAAAATGTAATCGACAGCATTAATAATTTCTACGGCCATTCTGTCTCCTTCCCCTGATTCTAAGTCATGTAGGACAGTCGTCAGTCACTGACGAAGTATGCACCCAGTAGTTTGTTAACAGCTAAATCCTGAGATAACGCTTCTTCAGGAACAGTGAGTAGGTGGACTGACCGCTGTGATATAATCTATATAAGGTGTTGCCACAGCATAAAACCCAACAAAAATTGAATAAATCTAAACACAATGAATACCCCAGTACTTTCAGTGCTTTGATTTATCTCGCGTTACAATACCGTGGTATTTTTGGGAATACCGGTATTAAATAACTTAACTTCCTTTCTAGTAAGTGAGCAGTATCCGTGAACAAGTAGTACCCGTGGTATGGGTTTTACACGTTACATTTGTCAGCACGGGTGGCGGAATCAATGGTCGTCCGAGTCGTACATTAAGTTATTTGATTATGAAATACCATCAAAAGTTTTCGATAAATATGGGGAAAAACTAAAAAAAATCAAGAATTATTAAGTTAACAAAAGTTAATAAATGATCTTCTTAAAAATGATTTTTTTATTTAATAGCCCTACTGCACCTAGTAAAGGCTTACTTTGTGGTATACCGTGGTATATACCGTGGTATTTAGTAAGAAACCGCGTTTACCGTGGTATAAATTTCCTAGCGGTACCCAGCTCTAATGGATACTGAATTATTATGTGTAAATATTTATCTATATGTTCATCTGCTGACATTACTTGTGTTAAATAACAAATTGTTGTTTTTTATTCAAATTGTGGCACAATTTGTACAACACCTTTAATTAGTTGGTAATGATTCTATTAACAACAATGTTTGGTCGTTTTTCTAGAAAATGGCACTTCCACAGTTTCATAACAAAAATGTCAGAGTGAATAATTTAGAGGTGCGACTGCGTCGCATTTGTTTAGTGTAGTATTTTAAATCAGTAGGTCACTGGTTCGATTCTCTGCCGCGGCAGTTTTTCCCTACCCATAACAAATTTATGGTTTAATAACGACCTCTACCCCAATTGGGTCAGCTCAAAGCCTAAATAAATTTATCAATGATGGAGAAACTGGCCTCTGATTGAACTTGGTTGAAAAACTGCCATTTTTTAGTAATATACCTTACATGTATATAACTTATAGTGTTTTTGATTACGGTCCGTGCCGGCCGCTTGTGGGTCAGCTCCTTGCAGAAGGACAAGCGAGCAGTGGTAGAGACAACATACAAGGAAACCTGGATAATATGCAAGAGTTCTCGCTGTACATAACATAAGGAATTTGTTGATCAACAACGCAGTACCTTTTTGTTGGTTTTAACGCTGTACAAAGCAACACACCGGATATGTCATATCACGGCGATCAGTCAACCCACTTACTGTGGAAAGGCTGAATTTATGGATCTAGCACTTAGACAGTTACTAGACGCATATTTCATGATCTGACTGAGCTAGCCGGTCGGGCTCCATAGGCCTAATCGACTATCCAATTAATGGAACAATTTATATATAAAAAACAAAATAATTCGTAAATAAATTTTCATTCTTTTATTCAATGTCATAAAAACATGTTAAGAATATGATATACATTTTAAATTTTACATACAAAAAAATGACATATAAAACAAATTGATTCCTTTTTTTGACATTTTAGATTACCTTCTTCTGGGTTTCGGAGTTAAACTTGCAGCCATCAGATTATTACCTAAAATGTCAAGATCTTTCATATAGATAAATGTCTCACCCAGGCATCTTTTTCTTTCCCAGATTTTTCCAGACTTAAACCATCTGAATCTCAGACAAATGTCACAAATGTTTTCGAACGTAACATTGTTAAAATTCACATCTTGGTTGAACAATGTAGTATCTTTACTTGTGGAGTATACCATTTTCTTCTTTTTACGCCCGCGTTCTGGTATGAGAGTCACTTCCACAACTGATTCGTTGTCTACTTTTAGTGCGTCGCTCAAGGCTATAATGTTAAAGATGCTTATTTTTAGTTCTTCTGAAACAAACAGAAATTGTATCTTTAAATACAACGAGGCAGTTTTTGGTTGGACACATTTACCGGAAGTGATCTCACCATCTATTGATGACGTCATTGCTACGTCAGAAAGAGATTGTTCACTACATAGAGCACTTGTGGAAGAATTTGCTTTTGGGGAACCCGTCCGTGTCAACCATTGTTCCACGTGGTTCCGGTAACGTTTTTCATTTTCTAAATTTTTCACCAAATTCGTTGGATCTATGCCAAAGCTACGCAGACTTTCTAACTCGTCGATTACGTCACTAAAAACGTCATCATTGTATACATCAATGAATTCTTCTTCTTCTTTGCAAGAACTGTCGATTTCATGTACCGGTGATAGTTTGTTGAGGTTATATCTCGATCCAATATCTGAATGTCTTTTTCTAGTGGTCTTAACATTGTTTCGTTCATTTATGTCCGAAATGTAGGTCAGATGCATGGTTTCAGATGAGGATTTCGGTATAGATGCACTTGTGTTAGAAAGTTCTAAAGGAAAATCACTCATACTCGTAGAAGTTCTGGCACTGTCAACTCTGTACACGCTACTTGCCACGGATAATGATGGTGAAGGTGATGATGGTAATGATGGTGTCTTCAAACTCGTGGACAGGCTTTTAATTTCTTCAACTGGAGAATTAAGACTGCAGGAGCTTGCTCGTGAATACTTTCTATGATAGTACTCGCGAACGTCTTTGCGTTGTTTTACATTTCTCTTTTCGAGTCTTTTACCAAGTCCTATAAGTATTTCGTCAAAATAATAAGAAACTGTTGTTGGCATTTCTATTAATGCATTACCAAACGATTCAACTTTTTCGCTCAATATATCCATTGGTGGTTTTCCTGCTGAAGAGTAGACTTGTGTATCATCTGTTCCACCTCGCACACCATCTTGAATGAAAGACTTCGTCTGGTTCACTAAACTTGCTAAGAAATCAGCCATGGTTCTGATATCTGCCCTTCTGCCTTGTATGCTATCCGTTGTAAGCCGCTAGCTGTTATCCTGCAGTTATTAACTTTCTGATAGCTATCTACTTAAAGTTATAGCTAAACGCAGTTGCTTGTTGTATATTTGAAGCCTCAACTGAACGCTGTTGCTCGCTGTACGCTTGCAGTATTGGCTAAATACTGGTAGCTCTCTGTATGCCTTGAGCTATGAATGAAATGAAACCGTGACTGAAGTCCTTTATATACCCAGACATATTTGCAAACTGTTAACAGTGTAAATGACACATTCCTTTATTTTCAATTTGATTTTCACTGTGACATTTAATAATGATAATAGAAGATAAATGCTCGCAAGGAGTGGAATGTCAAATTCCATATCTTTTCATGTATGCATACATTTGTCGATCAGATTGATTTAAGAAAAAAATGAAATTATATTTTTTCTTTGTGTTATTAAGATATCTTGAATCTCAATTCAGAAACCACGGAACTGTCGGGATTCAGAGGCATTAAAGTCATGGATGATGTGATTGGCTAAACGTCTTTATATTAAGCACTAGTTATTTGAAACTCACACCCAGCATATGGAAATGGCGGGGACTACGGCTATGCACCCTGTAACCACCTTTTTAAATATTTTTTTCGACTGATATGGGATATGTTAGAGTCATTCAAAAGAGCAAACTCTTATCCATGCATACATAGTTCAATCTATAAAGTAGAATAATTTATAATTAAGGAAATTGATCATGGGTAAAAATTCTACCTTTTTTTGTCATATATATACCTTATAAATATACATACACACACAACGTGTTTTTGCCTCGGTACCGTGCCGAGGAGTTTCGAAAGCCGTACCAAACGCTGCAAAAGCTTTGGTAGTTTCCGACTATTATTAATGCAAAAGTTAAAGCTATTTTCCCCCAAGTCGCCCGACAGAGGCGGTAAGCTTTATACATGACAGAAAGCCATGTGTATTAAACTCTTTAAGTATTTTGCAATCATTTTAAATTCAAGTAATCTACAGTTTCAACATAAAAGGGAAGAAACTCTTACTTTACTAAAGACAAGGATAAATACACGCTAATTAAAAACTCGGAATTCATTCCGGAAACTTCCGGGCAAATGACATGTTTATATGATAACGCATGTGAAAGTGTTAGAGTTCTTAATACTACCTAGGGCTGTCACGATACTCCAGAAGCGTATCGCGGTATATTGCGATGCATTAGAACCGTATCGCGATACGTACCACGATATTGTATTGCTTTGCAAACAAAAGACAGGTTGAATAATACTTCTGTCTTAAAGAAGTTATTCAACTGTTCAGTACTGAAGTATGTTGTAGGGTTTTGTAGGGAAAGTGTTTGTAGCAGACTGGAGAAAAAGTGGAGAAAAATTTAGAGTTATGTGAACATTCCGAACGCGCCCAGATCTGTTAAATTCTTTGAACTTAAGCTTTTGTCGATTAACCATGGAAAACTGACATTTCGCTACTTTCATTTGGGGAAGGGAAGAATTTTTCAATGAAAACAAACATATCGCTTTACACCGGTACGTTAAATTCGTACCGCGGTACGTATTGCCGCAGCTGCATATTGCAATATACCGGTATATGGTGATAGCCCTACTAAATACTATTGTTGTTTTTTTCAGTTGTTATTATTCAGTGGTTTTAGGATGGTGTTTCTATTATTCCATCTACTATATTGGCCATGAGCTACCCAGTAATGTTACAATATCAAGCGATACATTCAAGGAATTCGCTGAGGTAAATATAACAATAAGTGTTTATAATCATTTAAAGGGAACCATGGCAGGACCCTTCCTGATGTGAAAATTGTAACAAAAGTAATTTGAAAAAGAGGGAAAAGTTTTCCTTTATATTTAATACTTTAGACAGAGTAACTTTTAAAAGAAATGTTGTTGTCTTCTTCTTTGAATTGTATTACAGAGCGTAAATATTGACCCCGACCTGACATTTCACATTTGCATCTAATAATTATCTACACATTTCCCGACGAAAGTCAGTGCCACGCCTATTCTACACTTCGGCAGCGATCGTAAAATTATAGAAGTATGTTTGTGTGTTAAGTTTTAACTCATAATCCTCACGGTCACGCTTTAATCGAGCATTAATACTACATTCGTATTCAATGTAATGAATATTCTTGCATAAAGGTCAGGTCGGGGTCAAAATTTACGAACAATACTTTTGAAGCAATATATTCCTCTGTAAATTCACAATGAATCTAAAAAAATACAAAAAAACCGAAGTTAATGGTACAAAACTATATGGAAAGCGGACCTTTTACCTCCGATTGAAAAAAATCACATTTTTTTATATCGGCACTCGCAGGTCATTTTCGGCGTAGCTGACTTTCGTAATACCCAAATCTATTTATAAAATCTCATTCTATTGGACAAATGCAAAATTTTCTATGGCAACATAGGTGAAACCCCCCCCCCCCCCCTAATATCGGTTAAAAATAGCAATAAAGGTGACTAGAACTGAAAAGAGTGTTTCTCTGTGTTCTTCAGGTTTTGGAAATTAAAAACAATCGGTGGTGTTTTCGTAATCGTTATGAATGAAGTAATGCACCGCCGAGGTTATTCTATTCGAACACTGGATATTTGATTGTTGTATTTAACGGACGTGTGTCAGGTTAAACTAAATATTTGTTCTCATTCTGCATGATTTTTATGACTAGCCTTTATGTAACTGTAAGCATCAATTTCCGTTGAACTAGGACACATTGGGGAAACTAGTATATCTATAAATACATACATTAAATCAACAGAGGCATCCCAAATTATTTGGTTTTTTTTCATATACGTATACATAAAACACTGTCTTATTTGAATGTGGAATGTATCATTTAACATGGAATTCACTATATACTCACTGTACATAACCCCTTAAACCCTTTTAAAATTAGACTTCATATAGCCTCTTTAACCCTTATAAACATGAGCATACATGTAGCCCCTTTATCCTTTATAAACATGATACTTCATGTAGCCCCTTTACAAATATGAGACTAAATGTATCACATGTGTTGGGACATCTTCACTAAGGATTTAACACTGAAATTCAGTCCAAATTTAGTTCATGCGCCGCATGGACAAAATCCACTATATACAGTCTCTATCAACCAATAACTAGTATAATGAACTAGAATAGAAATTTTGTTCATGCGCGACATGAACAAAATTTGAAAACTACAGAATGAATAGGCTACATAGTACATACTGTCTATTAAGTTCAACAAAATAGACTGTACAGTGAGTATAGTGAATTCCATTTTATATGATACATTCCACTTTCAAATAAGACAGTGTTATAGTGTTTTTTATTCAGGACCGTGCCGACCGCCTATGAATACCAGTGCTGATAAACTGATCGCCTGGCAATCCTTGCCATGAAATCATGTTTCGATAATTATTGTAAAATTTAATTATCTTATCATAATAGTGACCCTTCCTCAAGTGACTGTGCGAAATTATATTATCACAAGTTCATAAAGGTGATAAGCGATAATATTAAGTGTTAAGGGTGTATTATTAATTGAAATTGAAAAAAAATCTATCAAGTGGGTGGGGTTACTAAATATATTAAGATATCCATAAATTTCAGATAATTTTGATATATTTTGTAAGTGATGCATTAAGTGTATAGACATGACAGTGGAAATATAAAACACTGAACAAAACATTTTATTTTATTTTATTTATTGGAGTTAACGCCGTGTCAACACAATTTTAGGTCATTTTACGGCGTCCAGCACACCTAACCTAGCTTTCCTGGACCCTTGTCTATAACCAGTACTCACCTACCCTTCCACAAGGCCGGAAACTTCTCCATATTATCTAATCAATGGAGGAAAATCGACATTATTGTCAAATTTTCATGGAAGGGTATAACCTCCCCGGGTGGGATTCGAACCCCACCCCCTCGGCACGAGTATCCAAATCCTTGAACAAAACACACATTTAGAATGAAATTTATCCTTATCTTAAATAGTGTTCTTAACGTCAGTCCAAACACATTATTAAAGTATGTACTTTTTCATAAATCCAAATGTTGATATAAGATGTCCATGTAACATTTTACAATGTTTAAGGGTGAATCACACAAAAAATTCTGAAAAATATTAGTTTGATAATGTGTTTGGACTGACTTTAGAAAGGCTATATCAAGGTAAGGATAAATGTTTTCATGTCTTTTTTATTCGGTATTTTATATTTCCACTGTTATGTCTATACACTTGACGTATCTCGTACAAAATATATCAAAATAATTATCCGGAATTTATCAATATTTTAGTATATTTAGTTACCCCATCCACTTGATGGATTTCTTTTCAATTTCAACAACTGTTACACCCTTAATATTTAAATATCCATATTGATTGGCTTGGAGCAATACTAGAAATATTTTTTCTCAAGAACGGTTGAAGAAATGAACGCACAAGAGCAAAATGTTCGTTTTATACAGGTATATGTCTTTTCTCAAGCTTTGTTTGCATACCAATGTCGAATGTCCGGCTTGCTCAGTCGGTAGAACAAAAGTCTAGCAATCGAGGGGTCGATGGGTCGTGTTACTTTCGTCAAGTTTAGTCATGAAATAATTTCTGCAATTGTTCCCCAGCCTACCACTGATTCTAAATCAAGAGGACAGTTAATTTATGTCAGTCACTGACGAAAGTTTGTTCCAAGTAACTGGTTAGTAACCAAATCCAGAGATTAAGTCTTTTCAGGAACGGTGATGGGGGTAATCTGACCACCGTTTTTGTCTAATTAATGTCACTCCCATAAACATGGTCTTTTCAGGAACGGTGATAGGGGTAATCTGGCCGCCGTTTTTGTCTAATTAATGTCACTCCTATAAATATTGTAGTATATTTTACAATGTTTTTTTTTTATTTGTTAGTTTGTCTAATCATTGATCTGTATTATATTTGTATTTGAATAATCTGTAAAATGGTGTACCTTTGTCGTACAAAGCTTTAATATATAATCTGTTCTGTTCTGCTTTATGAAACCTATATACTGTGTTGCTGCGGCGTTAAACTCAACCAAATACAATCAAAACCACATTCTATTCATAATTTCAGGACAGCTCATGGCCAGTTTTAACACATTTTCTTGCTGTATTTTTTGCTGCATTGTGTGTTAGTAAGGGAGTCAAGACAATTGAGAAAGTTAGCATGGTGTTAGTACCGCTATTGTTGCTAATTCTAGCTTTCACATTTATATGGTCACTAACAAGGACCTACACTGACAGAGGACTCAAATTTCTATTCACACCACACTGGGGTATGTACTTAATTATTAAAACTTTGTTAGCATTTAGCCTCACACCTTACTATGGTATTAGTTATATGTTTATTACGTCGTGAGTACACGTATACCTTTGCCTCGCATCTCAATGAGACATTTATTTCATAATTAAAACTTTGGTGTTAATTAGCACCTCGCCTTACGATGGTACATGTAATTTGTAAGTTTGTTACATATTAAGTACACGTGCAATTGACTAGCATCTCACTGAGGTATTAATTTTATTGTTAAAACTTAGTTAGCATTTTGCCTCACACCATCTAGGGTGATGATTAAATGTCCATTACGTCGAAATCACCATTGACTAGCATCGCACTGAAGTATTAATTGTATTGTTAAAACTTTGTTAGCATATTGCCTCACATCTCTCAAAGCATTAATTTATAGCTAAAGGTACTCATTCACAGATTTCAACTTAAATATCAACTTTTTCTTAAAACTATTAAAGTTGTATGGAACTATTTTGGAAGCAGGAATGTAGTGTTCTTATAATGACTATTGTATTGCGAATTGACATTTTACTACAAAATGATGGTGTTTCATTTAGTATTATCTACCCCGTATGTTACGATATAGACAATTTTAGCGCATTTTTGTGACTTTTATTGTATATTTCTTGCTACATGTAGGTAAGTTTGTCTTAAAACAATAACAATTACTTTTTGTCACAATTACAGACACTGAATTGTATTTTGAAATTATAGAAAAATGAACCAAATATGTAAACTAGTACCTTTAAAACATAATATATTCTTTTGCGTCTCACTTGAATATGAATGTATTGTTAAACTAAAGTTTTTCTCCTACGGCTTACTAAAATATTTTTTTTCCTTAAGCCTTACTAAAATATAATTTTATCGTAACAACATTTAGTTAACAATTAGCCTCACGTCTGGTATCAATTATACGTTTATTATCTCGTAAGCATCTGTGGATCCCATCGCACTGAGGCATTTATTTTATTGTTTAAACTTTGTTAGCATTTTGACCCACCCCTCACGGCAGAATTCATTTAATTGTTTAAACTGGTTAGCATTTCGTCTTACACTTAAATTGAGTATAAATTTTAAGTTCATTGCAATTTGCATTAGTTAATTTATGTAAAGATGTATATTAATTCATTTAAGCTCAATCGTGAGGCAAGTCCTCACAAATGAGACTTATCATTTTCGAGTCCGCTTCCTGGTACTCCAGTACTGTACATGTAGGGTAAAGTTTATTGCCCATAAGAACATTGGGGTAGGTTTGATATGCGATTAGAACTAACGCGGTGCAGCCTATCTGGTTATTACCAGTCAAAGATGGTCATCGTTTGGCCACACCTGCCCATTGTTTCCTATTAAGTCTCACATCTCGCTGGTATGCTAACTGTGTTTTAACTATTTTGTTAGCACTTCTGTCGGGTATTCATTGAATTAATTTACTTTTTAGCAGTTACTTTGATATCATGACTGTCTTTTATCGATGTACTAATTGTAGGACTCTTAGCTTGCCGTTCACAAACAGAACACACTTAACAAGACTAAGGCACCACAACACTGTTGTAGTGGACAGCTTCACTTGGTTTGGATGTGAACAAGTCAACACACGCGCTAATTTTCAACTTTTATTTTGTATAGCTGACAAGTAACTAGCGGTTATCTGAAAGTTAAAACAATACTCTCATTACAAATGTAAGTAACAAAGTATAAAACAAAATACAAACAAAATGCAAAACAAAATATTCACAGTAAAAAGTATAACTAAAATTACAAATTAATTCATCTAAGTAATATAAATGTAATGATTTTACCTATACAATATGCAAACCTAAGTATTTTGAACAAAGTATTTAAACAAAATTACTTCTGCACAAATGCAAATAAAACAAAAAAAGAAAACTTACTGAACAATGGTATCTTGTCCAAATGAAGTGAAATTGAAGTCAACCTATACTTTCGTACTTAACCTTCCGAAAGCTTAACTCAAGCTGCCCAGTGGCAAATCTTGCATTTCCAAAAATTAATGTTTCTAAAAACTATTCTGACCAATCACAAGGCGGAAAGTGCCATTTAACAAACATCTAAATTCAAATTTGAAATCTAAATATGGGAAACAATACCCCTCTGTACACCGGAATTCCTAGCAGGACCAGAAAGCTCTAGAATTAACATTAAGACAATCAGCGGACATGATATAGTGCCATTTAGTTCATTATTACAACGTGGCAAATAGTTACTAAGAAATTAAACACGACTAAAACAGACAGTTGATATGATATAGTGCTATTAAAGATCGACATCAAACATGACCAAGGGTCACTGATAATTTAGACTAATATCAAAATTCGGAGTCTGCAACACTAATTGAACAATATCTTTTTCTTTAGTTTTCGAATCCCACCCGGGGAGGTTATACCCTTCCATGAAAACTTGACAATAATGTCGATTTTCCTCCATTGATTAGATAATATGGAGAAGTTTCCGGCCTTGTGGAAGGGTAGGTGAGTACTGGTTATAGACAATGGTCCAGGAAAGCTAGGTTAAGTGCGCTGGACGCCGTGAAATGACCTAAATTGTGTTGATACGGCGTTAACTCCAATAAATAAATAAATTTTCTTCAGTTTTTAAAGCGTTTGACCTTAACGTTTCTATAGCGAACATGTGTTACCGTTTTCTATTTCAGAAAGTTTTAAAGAACCTCGGCTATGGGTTGATGCAGCTAGTCAAAATGCCTTCGATACAGGGGCCGGCATGGGCTTAATGATCCCTTATTCTGCATATATGACTAGAAGAAATGGTATTGTGAAATATGCTAATATTATACCGGCAACGAACAATTTAGTCAGGTATTATTTGACTTTATTTATGTTAGACATCATCTTAAAAAGAACATCATTAATATTGCCATATTTATAAAAGATTCATTTATCCATCAAGAATAAGGGACCTTAGTCAGTTATTTCCTATTGTATACTCTTCAAATAGCTGGGTCCAATTAGTTGGATTACTCGGATTTTACCCTTACTTTTCAATGTCAATTTGCCAAAATTAATCTTAAATAACCTTTTTGTAAATCATTTGATTTGTTTGAAAATCAAGCTGAGTAATGTTAGCGTAAAGAACAAACTAAATTTCACCACTTCTGTTAATATCTTCGTTAACAAGAAAGCTTTTAGATAAAATATTTTGTTATCCTTACGTGGGACTTCAATGATAAAATCTTGGGATTCCAACTGTAAGGACCTACTTACCAATCGTATTTCTTCAGATTTTATCAGGGAAAGATAACTTACAAAAGTCCCTAATTGTTTTAGATATTTCGAAACTGTATGTTCTCTTCATTGAATGTTTTACTACAATCCTGATTTGTCTGTTTAGTAATATTCAATTTCGTAAGGTTAGATATGTTACATTTTTCACATGTTCATATTTGTCTGGTAAAGTTTCGATTTGCGTTAGATATAACTTTGTGTTAATGTTATGCGAGTATAGTGCGTACAAGTTGACCCCGACCTGACCTTTATGCAAGAATATTCATTACATTGAATACGAATGTAATATTAAATCTCGATAGCAATCGGATTATATCGCCGAGGCTCGAATGTAATTTTAACACAGGGATTAATTTTAAAGTACTTTTAAAGCGTACAATGAGTGTTTATAACACATAGACCGGACCAGATGATTATACGATGAGACTAGCTACCAATTCAAATGGTGTGGGTTTTAGCTCCACAACCGCCATCCCCCCATCCATTTTATTATTAATTGTATTCTGAAGGTAAGAACACGAGCTTCCCGTTTGAATTCATTTTAATCGTGAGTTTGTTATACATGCGGGCTGTGTATACTCTATTCATGTATTGCTTTATCTTAAATACGTAACGAGCCGAAGTATAGAGTAGGCGTGGTATTGATTTTTGCCGGGATATGTGTAGATGATAATTAGATGCAAATGTAAAAGGTAAGGTCGGGGTCAACTTGTACGCACTATACAAATGTTTTTATGGGTTTGTATTGTTGACTTAATCCATTTGATCACGTTTAAGGGTTTTATTAACTAGACTGGATCCGCCTGGAAATATCTAGAAACAAATACATTATCTTTGTGTTACTAGGTTGTTATGATACAAAATTGCATTATTTACACTTCTAATGCCTTAATTTAATTTAGTACAAATATCGTCGATACATTAATGAAATTCAATTTGTTTTCTTCTTCACTTTTGATGATTTGTTTGTTCATGTGTGAATGCTGTTCAATTTGTTTCTTCAAACTTGTGATATATTTGTTGGTGTTATGTGTTAATACATTACTATGGTCATGCATGCCATATCTGTATTTATAATTATCTGTTAAAGACATTTTATTATTATATAAATGTTTGCACACGACCTTGACGTTGTCTAATTGATGAAAATTTTAGTTTGACACCTTTTCAGAATAAACAACTTTAAAGTGATATAGATAGATACTTTATTCAATAAACATAAGGCATGACGCCCAACAGTTTACAAGTTATGCAAATATTACAACATAAATACAATACAGAAGTAAATAATATATATGGTATAAATACGTTAAATTGTATAAATCGGTAATGGCGTATAAGTATAAATACAAATACAGTTATGATGAGGAAAGTGCAAAACACAATTTAACAATGATCAAATAGAGAAGATTATTGAGAAATATTTAAACATATACCACACTGTCTCGTAATTTAAAACTTTTGTAAATATAAACAGCTAAATTTTGAATAGTATTAGAATCGATAGATGTAAACAGTTGTATGAATTTTGGTATATTTGGACGTTTCCAGAAGTAACAATCTATATATTTTTTTCTTAAACTTAAATACAATGAACATTCTAATATAAAATGAAATTCGTCCTCTAAATTTCCACAAAATTTACATCTACGTTCGTCTCGAGGTACTTTATTCCAGCGTCCTACTTCTACTTCTAATCTATGGCTTGACAATAATAATCTAGTAAAGGAAAATCTATATTTCTGTATGTTAATAATGTTAAAATATGGTTTAAATTCAAATTTAGCGAACAAACAAAAGTGCTAGCACGAAAAGATTCATTTATTTCTGCATTCCAGTTTTGTGTATATATATCATTAATTCTGAGTGAAAAAAGATGCAAAAATAATTTATGATTATCAACTCCTTGATTTAACCATGCATAATAATCAAAGCACTGGAGTGCTGGAGGAACGATGTCCTGAACTTATTCTTTTATTAAAGAATATATAATTATGTCAAAATATAAATATTGTCTGTTAAAAATGTATTAAGTATCAATTAACATAATTTAACAAGATCATAGCACTAGACTTCTCAAGTGGTTTGCTCATGGCAAGGTTTATCTTACTTTATCAAACAAAATAAACCAGTCAAAGAATTAATTTTCATCAACACATTTTAGGGTCATATACAGTAGCCATCTCACCAAACTAAAGATTATTCTAGACTATTTTATTTAACCACAAGGAACTGACATTTTCTCATTTTGTGCATGTAATGTGATATTAAAATTAAGTTTTCATACACTGATATAACCTGCTGTGACTGGAGATTGGACCAGGGATCTACTGATTATTGATTAATTTATATAAATCTGTTAATTTATACCATAATTAGGCTTTAAAACAGGTAAACAATCGAAAATATGTCTTATATCATGTTATAAAAGTAGTGTGTGTGTGGTGTGTGAGGTGTGTACACAAACATCTGACTGCATTTTATATGACCATTTCCAACGCGTTTTACGATCTAAATATTGATTAATTTATACAATTCTGTTAATTTATACCATAATTAGGCTTTAAAACAGGTAAACAATCGAACATAAGCCTTACATCATGTTTTTCAAAGTGGTGTGTGTGGTGTGTGTGGTGTGTGTGTGGTGTGTACGGTGTGTGTTTTTTCGTGTCACCCCGTGTTTTAGATATGCACAGAACGGTGCGCACAAAAACTACCAAAATCGTCCTTAATGTATTGCCATAAGTAACATAATAGATAATACGATCATTTCATATTGTTTAATACTATCGAATGATGTAATTATGCTACGCATATAGTAACATGCATTGTCAAAAACATCGTAGGCCCTTTTTACTCCAACAAGTAATCAGTGCAGTTGTCACGGGTTGAGTTGTCTACGGGTTGAGTTGTCCCGTCTCCATTGCAAAATTTATATGTCCTGAGAGTAACCTCCCTTTTCCTGAAGAGTTTCAAGAACGACAACACAAGCCAGCGTTATATTACATTTAAATGAGATGTTAATGAGTTTCACGCTTGAACTACGCCTCTTTGTCTATGTTGAAAATTGTTGAAGCGTGAAACGAGTAATCTTATACTTTCTTGATACCATTGGAACAATGCTAAATTAGCATCGTTCCAAAAACCAGTTGACTGCAATAAACACTTAACTTTAGAAACCCAATTAACTAAATATGGTTTTTCTTCAATATCATGTAATAAAAGATTATAAGTTTGTTTAATTAATTTTCTATTATCGCATCGCATAAGTTTTAACCAAAAACGTATAATAGAAACTAATCTTCTTGTTTTTAAAGGTACCCTACCAAGTTCACCATAGATAAAATTATTTTGAGTTTGTCTTTTAACCCCAAGAAGTTGCTTGCAAAATTGTAAATGAATAATTTCTAGTTTCTTAGCTTCTGAAAACCCCCATATCTACGAACCGTAGTTAAGAGCAGGTAAAATTAATTTATCAAAGATTTCGAGAGAGTGACTGACACAAATATTTTGGAATTTATTCAGGTACATTTTCATCTTAAAAATAGATTTCAAGGCTTGTCATAATATAGTCACTTTTTTAATGAAAAAAAAACATGTGTTTTATGATAATAAATTTCTTTGTAATGTGACTGTTACTCGAAATATGCCAAAGAATCAAATGCAAAAGAAAAATTCTATCGAACGGCAAGTTAGAAAAATGAAAGAAAAAAATGGGAATGCCTAGAATGGTTACTTCTAATTTTAATATTCTTAACTTTTCCCGGTTTTCAATATACAATGTATTTAACCATGGCAGTTCCAATGTGGAAACCCTTAGGTTCATCTTTTCCAAATTTGACAGCGACGTCCAATCTCCGTAAACAGATATCCTGTAGTGCGATGTCGTACAGGATCTCTGCTGTCTCCGTGGAAGTTCACGTCGAGATGAACTTTGTGTCGACCGATCAATGCGTAGCTTTCATCTAGCCGAAATCACTATTAATCACATTTTGATTTTTATGATGAGGAAAGGTCACCTGAACGTGACCTTCGTTTGAAAAAGGCCAGATCTAAATTAGCGAGTATGCGAGCGGTAAATTTTAGATCGGGTTTTAATCAGATTGCAGCGACGTCCTTCTTTTAACAAAAGCTTAAAATTTAAATCATCTTCAACTTTGCCTTTTGGCTGTATGAAAGGTATATGCGATTTTACTGTTGCTGTTTCTGGTATGTTTTCAGGTAGGGATTTTTTTATTTAGTTATATACTTAACGAATCTTCTAAGCACCCTGATTTCCATAATGTAGGAAATCATTATTTTTCAACAATTATGTCCGATCGATAATGGAAATGAGTGTATGATCATACTTTCCTACAATTTGGAAATCGGGGTACTTGGAAGTTTCTATAAGTATATCATGACATTTTCAAATATAAAAACAAGGCTTGTGGAGATTTTCCGAACCAAATGTTGCAATATATAAATGCATGTTCTTAATCGTTTATAAAACAAGGCTTGTTCCAGGTCGATATTTTCTCAAAGGTTTGGAAAACATATCAGGAACAATAGCATAGGCTACAGCTCTTCCACTCAGCCATGGAACCAAAAAAATGATGCTTTCAGATTTGTTAAACTTTTTGCTGTTAAAAAGGACAATTTAAACTAATATCAAAGAAAAAGAATCTATAGCGATTTTCGCCTTGGAACCGACAGTGGTAAAACAATTACAACTTCAATGCACATACCAAGCTTTTTATTTTTTGCCTCGTTTACATTATATAGAATTATTAGTTTTGATCATACAATGTGATTTTATAATGTTTCAATATCAGTTTATGCGTTAATAATATGTGATATGGCATTTGAATTTTGGTTCTTTTCTGTACTATGAAAAGTGCTTAACAAGTGCTTGAATTTTGTCACTATATTGTAATATACTGTAATGTATCCATTTAAATTCATTTTGTTTAATGAAATATCATTTCAATTTCATTTTATTATGTGTAAGCACAATAGTGATGATTTTGTGATGTGTCACTATGATTCCATTTTATACGATATGCCATTTAATTTTTGTGACATATCATTTGAATTTCATTTCATTAGGTAAAATATCATTTTAATTTCATTTTATCATATGAAACATCATTTAAGTTTCATTTTATCATATGAAGTATCAGTTCAATTTCATTTTATCATGAGAAATATCATTTTAATTTCATTTTATCATATGAAACAACATTTCAATGTCATTTTATCATATGAAATATCATTTCAATTTCGGTTTACTATGTGAAATGATTTTAAATTTCAGTTTAACATGTAATTTGACATGAAATTTTGGTTTATTATGCGTTAGGGCAATTATATTTCCATTTCAGTTTATTATGTGGTATGACGATTTTCGGGACAACATTTTCAACACTACTTAGTGCTCCTTCACCACTGAACGAAACTGAAATCATCAACATTATGAAAGAGAGTGGACCAGCAAGTACCGGTCTGACGTTTATATGGTATATTTGTTTACTTAACAATGATAGAAAATGCAATTGCTGCTTTTTGTTTTTTAAGGATGACCTGTTTAGGCAACCATATACCCTAGGCAGTTTTTTTATGCCAGCACCCAATTGCTAAAGTTAAGTTCGTTTTTTTTGTTAACTGTAAAAATATGAATAATTCCACGGTGACTTCGTGCTCTTTGTATAACACTTGTGATACTGTTATAGTGTGTATTCAATCACCTTGGAATAATTCGAACTTTGTCATTTGAGAAATAACGAACTATAACCATAAATATTGGTAATGTTAACAAAAGAAAGTTGACATTGCTGCCGAAGTTAGTGGTGGCTGATTTACGCCATGTCGTATTTTCGTTTCTTCGTATTTTTCGTTGTTGTTTTTTTTTTTCGTTTTTTCACGTCCAGAATTTACAAGTGCATGCACACATCAACTACACATATGCATAAATTTTAACAACAATGGAGGATTAGAGAGATTACTATAGTATCTTTTTCACTCTTTTTTTCTTTATGTATGGAAAAAAGGACCTACAGTACTTACTCAAATACAATCTGACAATCACCAATGTCCGCAAAGTAATACGAAGAAACGAAAAAACGAAGATACGACAGATGTAAGGCGAACACACGACACATTTTATCTGTCGTATTGTTGCATTTATTCTGTCGTGTTTTCGTTTCATCGCCGTAAAGATTAGAAAAAAAAACCGAAAATACTACAATCTGTAAATTTGTCGTATCTTCGTTTTTTCGTATTTTTTTATCTTCGCGGCGAAGAAATGAAAATACGATATGTCGTAAATCAGCCAATTTGGAAGTTTGATAGAAGGGTATGACCTGCAGCGGCTGTATAAAACGAAACAAAGATTCGTACACAAAGTACAATGTCACTGTAAGAGCTTCGTAGTTGCCTGTTAAGCCATTGGTATCTAATATGAACAGAACAAAGTAACTGCTTTGTTATAGTCACACATTACAGATCATAATGCTGGGTGTGCATGGATGAAAATAGTAAAGAATGTGCCGAATGAAAGGTGAATGACCTTGACGATCTATAAACAAAACTAAATAAAAGATTGTGGTTTATCCTTACAAAGATACTTATACGAATAGATTTAATATGGTAAATGTTGATGATTTAGCCGTTTGCACTGGATATACACGCGCGGAACTGAGATGAAATAAAATGTATGTACATAGGACAATAGGATTTAAATTGCTTTTTGTATTCATTGTTTTTAACAATGAATACTCTGTTACCAATAGATTAATAGTGGTATTCCGATCGGAGTCGTATATTGACCTTTGTTGACCTCTATCTAATCAACGAAACCGAACAGCATCCATAGCCGGATAATTCCACTTCAATAAAATAGTTCGCAAATAGTTCTTTTGTTTCATCGATCATCTGTGTATTCCTACGCGTCAATTTAAAATATGCATTTGTTGACAGACATCGGAAAGACAAAGGAATTGAAGGAAAGTACTCGAAACTAAATCTGTTTCTCTAAATGCAGTTTACAGTCATTCACATTATTGGAAGGAATTGTTTGCAAACGATGCCTTGCTATGTCAGCGCTCCCAGAAATTTGAAAAAAGAACAAACAACAGTCAATACATGATTGAACTCTGTTGCGACCCACAAAATAATAAAGCAACAGAAAAATGTGTATACTATCAATTGCAGACGCGTTGAAAAAAATACAAATTTAAACAAATACTTAAAATTATGATACTCAATATTTTCACATTAATCAAACTTTATTCTATCTGTGTACGGAGAAAACTTATTTTGTGCATTGCGCATTTTTATCTGTCATGTATATGTATATAAATGTAGCTGTACTAAATTCGACGGGTCTGTGGTGCAGTGGTTAGCATGACAGACTTCCAATCAAGAGATTGCGAGTTCGAATCCTGGGCGCGTTGAAGTAGATTTTTTTTTTTTTTTTTTTTGGTTTCGGCAACAAACATTTGATCATGTTCGTCAGATTTACACACTTAAAATTCAGAAAATGAAAAAAAATTGCTCTAGTTTCTTTTCACTTATAAAATGAAAACATCAATTATAAATGCAATGCATGTTTACCATAAACTTTATCTTAACACATGATCATCTGTTGAACACTGACGTAAACTTGATGTTTTTATCAACTCTACACAGCTCTAGTTATGTGACGTCATGTCCCCCCTGCTGTGTAAAAATAATTCAAAATACTATTTACGACAAGCAGGTAAGACGGGGTAGAATATTTAACATTATAATTGTTAATGCCCCAAAATACTCGACTGACTTATTTTGATATAAATTTTGCATAACGTACCCCAAGACTATATTTATATACCTTAAGGTTTAGTCAATTTTTATTTTAGAAGGGTTCTGATGTAATTGTTTTCTTTCACATAATTTATGTATATTTACATGTTGCAGTTGTTTCTTGTTTAGTCTATTTAGCACAGTTAGCATAAATGACGAGCCTGTATTTATTCACTTTAAAGTTTACCAGTTTGGTCCATTTTTATTTTATAGGGATGCTGACTCTAAAATCCTCATACATAATGGCTTAAGTAATCTTAGTAATTGTTTGTTGTTTAGTTGTTCCCATATCATCCAAATAATATAACTTTATTTATACTCAAAAAGTCAACAAGACTCGTCCATTTATATTTACGGGGGGTGTTCAACTGGTACTCATTCTGGATTACTACATTATATTGAGCAGTTGTATGTTGTTGAGTCATTCTCTTATTTACCCAATAACATTAAGACTTTACTAAAACACCAACATCAACAGGTTTGATCTATCATGATGTTAGCCGAGCTGATTCTAAATTGTACAGAAATATTGGAAGTATTTAATTAAAGGTTAATATTGAATGAATTCACTTAGTGTATTAGCTATGAAGTATAGTAAATGCAAATGGAACAAGATACAGTCAATTATGATGTATGTACCTTATTAAAAGCATTTATGTATATTAACAGCAAATAATCTTTCTTACAACAACCTGCAAAATAATCAGAACTATATACCCTGTACCCCAATATCAAAATAACAAAGTTCAAGTAAGAAAGATTTTGACATATTTCATCTTTGAATGTACATGATTGTATCACATCAATATGCTGAATAAATGACCAACTGGTATAAACACTAAAAAGTTACTTATTATGCTTTTCTGAACTACATGCTATATAATGTGATTTTCTGTATAAAGTTCATATTTAACATGTATTTTTCCATTTGTATAAAAATGCTCATGAAAATATCGCACATTTATTCCTCGCCTTCCGATCGCTTCTCAAAAAATTTTTTCGCTGGCTCGCTCTATTTTTTTAGACAAAATTCATAGAACATATGATCAATTCATTGAGGCCTTAACGCCATAGCAACACATATTGTATAGGTTATATCACGGAGATCATTCCATCCACTCACTGTTCCTGAAAAGGCAAAATCTCTGGATCTAGCTGTTAACCAAAAAGAAATCGCATCGATGACTGAGTGGTAGGAGGGAGAATTACCATAAAAATTATTTCATAACTAAGCTCAACGAAAGTATGCCCCGCCCGTGAATAAAACCTACGATCAGTAGAATAATGGGCCTGTAAAATGAAATATGAAACACAGTTGACTATGAATGATAAGAAGGTAATGAGTGATATCGAAATAGTATCTTTGAACTCGTTGAAGTCATCAACATAATTGATGTTTGGAACATATATCACCTTTTCCAGTTAGTGTGTACTAATGAACTCGGGTATTAAATCTTAGCATAACACTTTGAATCTTAACATTTGTTTATTTTCTTTCATAATATAGATAATTTGTGCATATAAAACACTTTCAACTATTTTCCAAAAAATAACATTAACCTCTTTGTTAAATCAGTTCATCGAATGAAAAAAAGAAATTTATCATACAATTAATTCTTAATAATATCTGCAAATCTTAACCTTCATCATTAAACACCATCAGTGGAGGTAAAATTAATTTCTAAGACATTTATGATAAGCAGAAATGGGGTTTAAATACATTTCTTTCTATTCAGTTACTATATAAATCGTAGAATAGCAGCAGGGTGTGAGTCCAACTTTACTAAAAAATGTGCACTACGTAGCACACATAACAGATAACAATTACATAGTTTTAAATCTCTCCTATATTAGATTTTTTTGACACACAGACTAATAAAACAATGTGATAGTCATATTGTAACAGTTAATAGCTTTGACTAATTACAACAGTAGTCATAGTAATACGTAAATTCAATCGTTCAATATTGTAAATGACTCAAGCAGATTTTTATTGTGGAGTGAGTTTGAAAAAAAAAATGTAATCGCCAGCATTAATAATTTCTACGGCCATTCTGTCTCCTTCCCCTGATTCTAAGTCATGTAGGACAGTCGTCAGTCACTGACGAAGTATGCACCCAGTAGTTTGTTAACAGCTAAATCCTGAGATAAAGCTTCTTCAGGAACAGTGAGTAGGTGGACTGACCGCTGTGATATAATCTACATAAGGTGTTGCCACAGCATAAAACCCAACAAAAATTGAATAAATCTAAACACAATGAATACCCCAGTACTTTCAGTGCTTTGATTATACATTACAGCGATAATATTACTTTGTTTTGCACAGGATCAACTCATACCTTACAGTTCAGAATAAGAACAATTGCTTCTTCATATTGAAGAAGATGTTCATTGGCAGAAAGTGCGCTTAAGGATCGGGAGGTCCAGTTTTCGAAACCACTTCGGGCATTCCTAACTTCCTTAAGCAAGAAATTTGCCTACAGTTGTTCCACTCCACGCAGGTGTGAATGTCAACTGTGAGGGGTCACCAGCTTGAACGTGATTTCAATGATCATTTGTTATCGTACATAATTTCAAAGTCAGCAGAACATTTACACGTATATGGTAGCAGGCTTTTTACCGCACTTAGACTTTAACTTTATTACAATTTTATTCAAGGATTCCAGTGTTGTTTGAGACAATAGGAACATTTGGTCGAGTACTTGCTGTGTTATTTTTCCTCTGTCTATCATTTGCCGGTGTCACTTCATTAATGTCAAACTTCGAACTTTCCACCAAGACATTGGAGGACTTTGGACGTAAGTTTAGTTTTAAAACTTTGTTTGTTGCTTATTTGTAGGCCGTGTGAGCACAATTAAGATTGTATAACGGGGGCAGCGCAAAAACCGAGCTTTTCATGGCCATTGTCTTTAACTAGTACTCATCTACTCTTCACTAGGATGTCAACCTCTCCACGTACTTTATTAATGAGAGAGAATTGTCATTACCGTCAAATTTTCATGAAATTGTAGACTCGCCCCGTGTAGGATTCGAACCCCGTACCCCCTTCAAGGCACTTAATTTGAAATCCCGGCGCGATACCAATTTAGCTACAGACTGGGTATGGTGTAAAGTTTAGCTTGGTAACTTAATTGTTGCTAAATCTGGTTTTCACATTCATATGGTCACTAACAAGGACTGTCAGATACAAAATCTCAAACTTCTATGACTCTGCAATGGGGTATTAAAGATACGCATTCACAGATTTTAACCTAAATATCAACTTTTTCTAAAACTATCAAAATTGTATGGAAATATTTTTGGAAGCAGGAAAGTAGTGTCCTGTTAATGACAATTTTAGTGCAAATTGACATACAATTACAAATGATGGTGTTTCAGGTAGTAAATATCTACCCCGTATGTCACGGTATAGACAATTTTAGTGCATTTTGTCACAAAAATGTTTGTGACTTTAATTGTATTTTACTTGCAATCTATAGGTCATTTTGAACTAAAATATTAAGACTTAATTTTTGACACAATTACAGACACTGAATGATTAAAAATATTGAAAGATCTTAACCAAATCTGCGAACTAGTGTCTTTAATTACTCTAGAATTATTCCAGTACTAAGCTTCCCGGGTTTATTGCTTTAGAAAACAGTGATGTATGTTTTGAATGTGATTTGAACCGACTCGGAGCTGCCTTTTTTGGCTGAGTATTTAGAGTTAACGAACAAATTTCACCAGATCAATTGGCAATGAAGGAGACAACAAAGTACATTTAGTGATGTTATGTTCTAAACTTAACATCTTTCCTAACTCCTAACTTATTTTCCGGGTATTATTTCTATGATGTATTGATGATTGAAAATGTCCATTTTAAATCGTGTCGCCTGATTTATTTTATTAATTCACAACCATTGTAAATCTAATAGAATGTATATAATGCATTTATAACATATTTCATTTAATGGCATGATGTCCGCAACTTCGAGTTTTAATGGTGTGTGTCCACCTTGTGCCAACAGCTCATCTTTTACTGACATCCTCGACATAACTATAGCTTCGGGTTTTTAAAAAAGTAATTGCATTTTATAGTCTAAGTTTCATGCTTATGCGCGTTCACCGACTTAACAGCTATTACGCCTGGTCATCGGGCTACTGGTATTTGTCTATCAATCTCCCTGGGGAGTCTTTTTTACTCCGCTTAATGCAGCCGACACTTTGGCGCAACGGAATTATACCACACTCGCAGGTACCCATTTACACCTGGGTGAAGTGAAGCAATCGCAGGTAAATTTCTTGCTCAAGGAAATTAAAATGAAGTGTATCTATATTTACAGACTAGATATGTGTAGTTTTGTATGTATTCTACTCGTTTGAAGCCGTTGCCAGACCAATAACATGAAATGCACGTGCTTCATGGAACTAGCAATATACGTGTTTCACAATCAATTTTACTGTCATTTTTTTCATTCATGTATACACTTTAAATTTAAATTGTTAAACGCTTAATCAAATGTATTTTATTTGAATATCTAGGTTCCAGAGGTTACGGATTAATGTAGTTCTGACTTTATTTCAATATAATCCACATTCAGTGAGATTGACTGCAGAATCCATGTAAGAACTACCTTAATATGATGTCCGGGGTATATTTGCATGGAAAAGCGCCGAGCAGTTTCGAATGCCAAAACTGTGTTACGTGTACTGTAATTAGTTTATAAACAGTTATCAAAATTTCGCCCAATGACTTTATATATAGATATTCAAATTAATTATTTTGTTTTTATTTACTAGTAAAAAGAACATATTTAAGGTTCGCCCTTGAACAACATAAAGAGAGGTTTAAACTAGTTATGTTTTGTTTTTCAGTGAAAAGAATCTATGGTATGCCTTTAGCAGTTGTTTTGACATTTTCACTGGGTTTACCTTCAGCTTTAAATGTGGACGTGCTAACCAATCAGGTATATTGAATTAGCATCAATACTCAAGCTATAAACAAACATTTCTTGGAATCAACATTCCCTTGGACAATCATATGTGTTAATTTATTTTTACATGTATAATGGCTTGCAACTGAGACATAAATGAAAACAAAAACTGTTGTAAAGCGGCTCATTTTATCATTAAATTCATGAATATAGCCGCCCGGCTAGCTCAGTTGATAACACGCAAGTCTACTGATCGAGGGTCGTGGGTTCGATTCCCGGGCGGGGCATACGTTCGTGGAGCTTGGTCATGAAATTATTTCTACGGCCATATCCCTCCTACCAATGGTTTTTAATAAATATGTAAGACAGTTTTCAGTCACTGACGAAAGTATGCGCATAGTAGTTGGTTAACAGCTAAATCCAGAGATTTAGACTTTCCAGGAGGAGTGAGTAGGTTGACTGACTGTCGTTATATGACCTTTGCAATGAGTTGCTTCGACGTAAAACCAAACAAACAGACAAACGAATCCATGAATAGCGACACAAAACATCTTACATCATTGTTCGTTAAGTTTGACCCCCGATCTGACCTTTCACATTTGCATCTGATAATTATCTACACATATCCCGACGAAAATCATTGACACTCTTTCCTATACTTCGGCATGTCACATTATTCAAAATGAGCAATCGATGTATGCTTATGTGGTAAATTTCTAATCCCCTCGGCCTTTTGTACTTTTGACACTCATTGTACGGTTTAATATTTTTTGAAAATTAATCCCTGTCTTAATTACATTCGAGCTTTTACGATATGCTCCGATATCGGCATCGAGCATTTATATAGTCCAACAGAATTAACCTGAGCTTGAACTACCTAATTATAATAATTACACACTTCACTTACATTAAATCATGAGTTTCCGTGTGTGTGTATGCGGTTATACACGTGTTTATAACAACCGATGTGACTATATACTATGTACTTTTAATTTTGGAAACTTTTGATTTTGGGGAAACACGTATTATGGCACAGTTTCAAAGTATTTTTTCTTATGAAAACAACATTAATTGTTCAGTACGTTTATTTTGCCGAAAGCTTCCGATAAAGTGCGATTTACTAACGAAGAACCAAAATAGACTGTAAATACTGAGTTTAATATATTCTTGCATAAAGGTCAAGCTCAGGTTAATTCTGTTGGACTATACCACATTCGTGTTCATTGTAATGAATATCCTTGCATAAAGGTCAGATCGTGTTCAAACTTTATGCACTATACCAGGTTTGTGTAATTCTAAACTTTTTCCACTTTTCCGCGGATGAGTGAAATCTAAAATTCAACTTGTCCTGAATCAAAATGCACTTGCACAATGAAATATCGGAAACTACATTATAAATTACATAATGTGTAAGTAGTGATAAATAATTGACAATGAGATAGTTCTTTGTTGAACATTTTGGTAGAATTGGTACACCCACCCTATCAAGTTTTGCTAACGTTACATGTACAATGTAGTATATTTTAACTAAACAATATTACTTCTCCACGAACAAGTGGCCAGGGATAGAAATATTGACTTGTTCGCAAACATAAATGTACCAGTCGGACAAGTCGGGCAATTCGGAATTCCGCACCCCTGATTACATTACACCTAATGTCACGAAAACCGACATTAAACACCTTAGATTTAACGTCACACTATTAATGAAAACTTGTCGGAAGTCTGCATAAAGCCCCTTACACTCTAATCATTTCAACAAAGATTTGTAACGGAGATCAGCTATTTACTCAGCTTGGAGCTTGGTCATACAATAATTTCTACGGTCATTCTCCCTCCCACCACTGATTCTTAATTATGTAGGGCAGTTTACCATCATTGATGAAAGTATGCTAATAGTAACTGATTGACCGCTAAATCCTGAGATTAAACCTTTCCAGGAGCGGTGAGTAGGTTGACTGACCGACGTGATATGATCTATACAATGTGTTGATACGGCGTTAAACCTATCCAAAAACAACCAACAAACATTTCTTGGAATTGGCATTCCATTGGAATATGTGTTTAATTGTATATGTGTTACTTTTAATATGGATGACTGGTGCTGTTATAAAATTGAAACAAATAGGAACGGCGCAAAGCACAAACAATTACATATATGCCTTTTTAAATGTTCTATTCAACACATATTGAGGTCATATATACAACGGCCAGCCCTTCTTACTATTTAAAAAGAAAAGTTAAAGTGCGGTTTAAAATCTGCTTCCATATACATGTTCAGCCGACTTTACAATCTTGTACGATAACTCATGATCACTGAAATCACCTTTAGACAGGCGATCCTTCACAGTTCCCATTTACACCTGGGTGGAGTGGAACAAATGTAGGTTAATTTCTTGCTCAAGGAAATTAGCAGTGCCCCTAGTGGGATCGAACTCGGGATCTCTCGATCCCTAACCGCGCGTCCTACCACTGGACCACTGCTCCTATACTATATATATACTATACTATAGGTTCTCTAGACACTTTTCTATCACCATTACAAACTTATCCTACCACGAGGCCGACAAATCATGTATAGGGTATGACATACTGCCACCGGGCTCGAACCTGCGATCTCTGGATTTGAAGTCTGACATGCTAACCACTACGCCACGGCTGCGGCTCATCAATTCCTTTCAAAGCACATCTGCAACACTGGTGCAATCTAGAACCTGATTCAAACTTCCAGTTGCAATTATTTTGCCACTGGTCGTTCCAAGGGGAACGTCTTATGTCGCGAAAGTACGCGAGTACTGATTTCTTGTTATGTTTACTCCGTTTTACTCCGTTTTTGTTTTGGCGGGAAAATATAGCCTTGACATTGTATTTCTATCTTATAAAAGTTAAAATTCATGATTCACGTTTTTCTTGTATAACAATTGTATAACAATTCTTTTGGCGGCAAATAATGCTATAAAAGGTGGTAGGATTCTTATCTGGGAGAGCCATTTGTTAAAGTTATTGTGAAGTTATGTTGTTGTTATTACATATTAATAAAAGGAGTAAAAGGATTTAATTTTGTGTCTTCATTCATATGGTTAAAGGTGTAATTCTGCCATATGAAATTGGTCCCGCGAGCCGGATACTAGTGATTAAGAATTGGAATTAAATTGTGATTAACCACGTGGATTAAAAGAAAAGGAAAGATGTCTACAGTGTCGGCGTTAAAAGGAGTACGGACTCGGTACAGGAACACGTTGGATAAGAAATCCAGCATGCAAAGGAACTTTTGAGAAGTGAAGTAAGTGTCTTTGACAATTCTGGCTATTTAAAAGAAACGAGAAAATGTGTGTTGCTGTTGAAATCGTATTCTGAAAAATTATCTGTGCACATGAATAAATTCTACGAGTGTGGTGATGAAATTGAACCGGAGCATGTAGAAAGAATGCTTGATGAAGATTGTGAATTGAATTTCGAGTTAGAAAGTATAGTGGTTGAGCTAGAGCAATTGTGGGAAAGGTTGAATTCGAAAACCAAGGATGAAAGTGTATTGGAGCAAACTGATAGGTTGACGGATTTACAAGAACAAATGCAGAAGGCAGTAATGACTCAAATGCAGAAACAGACGGAGTTAATGAAGTACATTACAGACAAGGAGAACAAACATATTTCAACCTCCGTTAAACTCCCGAAGTTTGAATTGAAAGAATTTAATGGAAATAAATTGGAATGGTATGCATTTTGGGATGCATTTGAATGCACTATTCATCGTAACACAAATCTTTCTGATATAGAACGGTTCAATTATCTACATTAGAGGGTAAAGTTAGAGGGTAAAGCTAAACAAGCATTAGAAGGCTTAGCTTTGTCAAATGAAAATTACAATGTAGCCGTATCTATTCTTAAAGATAGATTTGGAAATAAACAGGAAGTTGTTGATATACATTATAAGGAACTTGTTAAACTCAAAGCACCAACAGCAAACGTTAAAAGTTTAAGAACATTCTTAGATACAGTTGAGAAACATTTAAGGAGTTTAGAAATGCTTTGTGAAAGTGTAAATCAGAGAATTTTTGTGCCTATGATACGTGCCAAACTTCCAGAAGATGTACTCCGTCAGTTAGAATTTAACAAAGGGGCAAAGAACGATTGGAGTGTTGATAACCTTAGACAACAATTGAGGGATTATATAATAGCATGTGAAAAGTCAAACACGAAAGGAGATAAAAGTCAAAGTTCAAAGGAGTCTGTTCGAAACAATGTTCCACCTAAGACATACAGCAGAGCAAATCCAAAGGGGAGCAATACAAAGTACATTCCAAAAGGGCAAATGCATTCTTCTGCAGAGACTTTATTAGTTAGTTCTAACGTTAAAGTTTGTAAATACATTTTGTATTGTGGTAAAGGGCACTGGAGTGATGAGTGTACTGACTTTAAGACAATAGAGGTAAGAAAGAAAAGAATTAGAGGAAGTTGTTATAGATGTTTAAAGAAAGGACATAAAGCTAACGAGTGCAAATCAAACAAATCCTGTGTTTATTGTGGAGAATTTAATAGGCATCACAGGAGCCTATGCTCAAAGAGATTTAGAAAGAAACTTAGAACAGAACTTGTTAATATTTCAGAGGAGGTGAAAGAAGAAAACGTCATGGTGTCCGTCGGAGAATCGGTGTTAATGCAAACAGCTAGAACCGAAGTGCTAAATCCAAAAAAGTCAAATTCTACGACTACACGTTTGCTTTTAGACTGTGGTTTGCAACGGACATACATTTCAAAGGCGTTGTCTGGTCAGCTTGGTCTTAAACCTACAAAAGTTGAAGAATTAAAGATAGCAACATTCGGTAGTAGTGAATCAAGAATAGTTAAAACACAACTGACCACATTGTCTCTTAAACTGAACACAATGGTAATTTGTTTTGTATGGTAATTAATGCAAATATAGTGCCAGTTATAAGTGGAGATCTCCAAAGAAAATCAATAGATGATGCTACAATGAAGAACATTGAACATCTCTTCAAAGTTCAAGACCTTGCTGATACCATACCAACTAAACTCGAAGACTCCAGAATCGACCTTCTTATTGGCAGTGATTATTACTTAGATCTAATTCTTACTCATAAGATAGAAGTGTCTCCTGGATTATATTTTCTCAGTTCGAAATTAGGATGGATATTATCAGGTAGAATTCAAACATCTAGGGAGAGAAGTGCAGTACCAAATATGCTTATATTGTCACAAGGAACTATTTTAACAAACACTAATGTCTTCCAATGCCCTGATAGTTCGATTCAGGCTAAGCCTAATCATGAAGACTTTTGGAAGCTAGAGTCGATTGAAATAAGTGAAAAACCAGTAGATACAAACGATGAAACGGCTCTAAAGTCTTTCAAAGAAAATATCAAGTTTGAAAATGGTCGATATCATGTTACATAGCCATGAATTGTCTAGAATTGCCAGACAACAAGGTATTAGCATATGGTCCACTGAAGTCTTGCTTAAAAAGATTAAACGACAAACCGGATATCCTACAGAAGTATAATGCTATTATACAAGATCAGCTCAAAGAGGGAATTATAGAAAAAGTAGAAGAAAATGCTGGATCCGTCTTAGAACATTACATACCCTATCATGCTGTTTTAACTCCTCAAAAGACAACAACGAAAGTGAGAATAGTTTATGACGCTTCAGCAAAGACAGCAGCAGGTACTAAAAGTTTAAATGAAAATATGTATCGAGGACCAGTGATGCTCCATAATCTGTGTGTACTTCTAATGAGATTTCGTCTTCACAAGGTTGTTCTTGTAGCAGACATCGAAAAGGCATTTCTACAGATAGCATTACAGTCTAAAGAGAGAGATGTCACAAGGTTTCTCTGGATCAAAGATATCGATAAACCTACTACAAACTACCAGAACATTGAAGAATATCGATTTACAAGAGTACCTTTTGGTGTAATTTCAAGCCCCTTTTTACTCAGGGCAACATTGGAACATCATCTCGACACACACAGTAATACACTTACTGAAAAGCTGAAAGGAGATTTGTATGTAGATAATTTAATCACCGGAGCAAAGAGTGAAAAGAAAGCTATTGTGCTTTACAAGTCAGCCAAACCAATATTTAATGAAGCTTCAATGAATTTACGAGAGTGGTTGTCAAATAGTGATCAAGTCAACGAGTTTATCCCAATGATTGATCGTGCTAAAAAGAAAGAAATGTGCATTCTTGGATATTCCTGGAGTTCAAAAGAAAATCTGGTTGCTCTTAAACAACCAAAAAATACAGGATATGTGGAGCAACTAACCAAAAGAGTGATTCTCAAGAAATTAGCTTCAGTGTTTGATCCGTTAGGGTTATTCTCACCTGTTTTCCTACATGGAAAAGTATTATTGCAGGGGCTATGGAATAAAGGAATTGACTGGGATGAAACTATTGTTGATTCGGATATAAAACGGAATTTGTCTGTAATGGAAAATGAGATAGAGAGTGTGTTTAATTGTTTTGTATTTGTTTGTGGTGTCTCTACTATAACAAAATATAAAAAAAATATAAAATCGCTTTACGTCTTTGCTTTTTGACTAGATGTTAGTTTGTCTAAATAATTTGTTAGGTTCATGTTTTTGTTATTTGCTCGTGGCGTTCTTTAAAACTATATGTTATTAAATAAGTGATTTGATATAGGCCCTGTTACTTTTCCAAGGGCAGTCGTATTGGCCCGAGGCCGAAGCCCGAGGGTTAATATGACTGTCCCGAGGAAAATAACTGGGTCTATATCAAATCACCTATTTAATAACAATTTTATTAAATATTAAATTTCTGCTAAAAGACTTACGGACGTTAAACTAATTCCGAATCTTCACAAAAGCTACTGTTTGTTTACCTACTGCCGTTCGTCGCCATTTGCACCGATTATTTCTACAAATAGTGACGCAAAAAGACAGACTAAACACGACCCATGCCGGGAACATACCGTTATGTACGAGACTCCACTATGTCAAAGATATGACTGCTACCGGTCTCTGTGGGAAGAATCAGTTATAAATTGGCTTTAAACACTATAAAAAAAAACAAAATGGTCGTCATTTTATGCGATAATCGTAACTGATATTTGCCCTGTTTTGTCAACCAATCCGAGCGCATTTATTGGCTCTAGGGCCAATAAGTGTTATTGGGCCCTACAACAGATTTCGGCCCGGTTTTCAGTTTTGTTAAACAGTTTTTGTCGTACAGTGCAGTGAAGTTGCCACTTTACAGGGCAAATGACACACAGTTATTTAATAAATTTATCTAAATATCTCCGTATTTGCTATAGTAGTTCTGTATGTTTACTGTTGCTGCTCCTGATATGCTTGCTTAAACATTTTTGACAAAAAGATGTGAAGAAAAGACGTAGAAAATATATAATGACCTCCACGAAGACATTAAAGTACCTTCTAGAAATAAATCTAATTACCCCTGGATATGAATTCAGACGCTGTGTAGGCCTTCAAAAATCTTCTTTTTTAATTGTTTGACGTCGTATTTAACACATATTTAGGTTATATATACGACGGCCAGCTCTCCCTACTATAGGTTTCCTGGACACTTTTCTATCACCAGTACAAACTTACCTTACCACGAGGCCGACAACTCATGTATAGGGTATGACCTACCGCGTCCGGGCTCGAACCAGCGATCTCCGGATTACCCAACCTTGATTCAAAATCTTCAATATCTTGTGTTTATTTTTCAGGACTTTGTCTGGGGATTTGCTCTTATTGTCAGCGGGTTGTTATTAATGTATATGGTGTTCCGGTTCGGTGTACGATCATTTAGACATACAGTTGTAAATAACTACAGTGAGAATGATTGGAAACTGTCGTACCTTTGGGAAGTCATCATCAAGTAAGATTCATAGCATATTTGTTTGTTTGTTTGATTTAACACCGTAGCAACACATTGTATAGGCCATATAATGGCGGTCAGTCAATCTACTCATTCCTTCTGGAAAGGCTAAATCTCTGGATTTGGCTGTTAACCAACTACTAAGCGCATACTATCGTTAGTGACTGACATCTGCCTTACATAATTAAAACTCTCAATGTATATACAATGTATTTATTCATTTATCACTGGATTTCATGTCGTTAGTGACTGACATCTGCCTTACATAATTAAAACTCTCAATGTATATACAATGTATTTATTCATTTATCACTGAATTTCATGTCGTTAGTGACTGACATCTGCCTTACATAATTAAAACTCTCAATGTATATACAATGTATTTATTCATTTATCACTGGATTTCATGTTGAGAAGCGACTGTAGCAATTCATCCTTATAATTTACCGCGCATGACTACATTAGCTGGCACATGCGCAGTTAAAGGGAACGTTGCTACTGCAAACAAAATAGTCCGCTGTATGCGTTAACTACCAGACGATTCAGTTTATGCCATTGGAGTATACCTAGCCGCAGCCGCGGCGTAGTGGTTAGCATGTCTGACTTCGAACCCGGAGATCGCGGGTTCAAACCCGGTCGCGGTAGGTCACAACCTATACATGAGTTGTCGGCCTCGTGGTAGGGTAAGTTAGTACTGGTGATAGAAAATTGTCCAGGAAACATATAGTAGAAAGAGATGGCCGTCGTATATGTGGCACAGTTTTTAAGTATTTATTTGTATGAAAACACAAATTGTTTAGTACGTATATTTATACTGAGTTTAATATATTCTTGCATAAAGGTCAAGCTCATGTTAATATTGTCGGACTATATATTCGGACATAAATTAGATGGTGAGTTTGGTGACTGGCGGGTACGTTAAAAGCTTCCGCTCTACCTTGCAACAAACTTATGTCACGTACACACGCTAGCAGGCTTGTGATACGCGTTTTTTTGTACGTTGTTTAACACAACCAACGGGTTAGTGCAAAACTAGTTTATCATCATGTAAATAAAGAAGTATGTAGCTTAGTTTGTCACTAACCAATCGTTTGTCACTGACCAATTATCATGTTATATATGTTTATTGCAAATATATGATTAAATTAATTATCATTGTTTTTTAATATTAAAACAATGCCAACCGAGGCATGCGGTTTAGATGTGGCGTTATTTTTTCTTGGGAAGGTATATTTATTAATTGAAAATAACCGTTCTGTTTACCGATAATGAGAAAACAAAAGGAAAACCGCTGAGTGTTTATTTCAGGTTTCAAACTTTATCACAATAAATATGTTTTAACTATCATTAAATATCGAATGGGTAGGAGTTAACTATAAGTGGATTTTTAAGTTGGCGCGTCGATTTAACAAAATAATAGTCTAGTTGTCAAAAATTGGGATGGATAAATATATTTAGAAATATTCTCTTATTATTTATATAAAAAAACAAGCGAGTAATACGTATCTACACTCTTATAGTGCGTACAAAAAACAAAACGTGTTTTGGTAAACATTAAAAATGAGACAATTCATTTCAGGGGTAGGCAGTAATGAAAATAAAATTTGTGTAATTCATTTTAACAAAATCAGCATGGTTGATAAACCACCACCACTTGGAAAATCATACTTGTTATGGTAGAACGCTTTTCATTACACCAACAACTATAGTCTGATTTTATTCCGTGAGCCGTGACAGGTTGGATGAGTCTAATCATAACCATGACGATAGGTATAACCAGTAAATACTACACTGAAAATCAATACAAACTATAATATCTCAAGTATATATGCATGATATAATAATTGAAAATCATTGTAGCGCCGAGAAATGTCGCATCGCCGGGAAACGTCATAATCTACGGAAAATGTCGCACCGTCGCCGGGAAATGTCGCAATCTGCTGAAAACGTCGTAAACCCCACTGCCGGCATATGTCGCATTGTTGACGGGAAATGTCGCAAAAAAATTCGCTGCCGGTATATGTCGCAACATCGACGGGAAATGTCGCAATTATTATAAATGTCGATCATGTCGAATCGTAGTAGAAGCTTTGTTGGGTCTTCATAGGCGTAGTAGGGTCGAGGTAGTGTCTTTATGATCGGGGAGCACTACGCTCCTAACACGCTTATTTTGGACATGTTCAGAACAAGTGTAGTAGGATCGTAGCAAACAAGAATCAGGGTAGAAGCGTATAAGGAGCGTGGTAGACGCAGCACAATTGTACCAGCAGCGGGGAAGGTTGGTGGTGAGGTCTTCTTTATAAATTAAATACAATTCAATTGATTGTAGTAAAAGCGTATACCAGTAACATCGTCGTACAGTCTTGTGCAGTTTGTTTCAAAGCGTTAATATTAGAATGTTAAAATGTAGCATCATTTGTAATGACGATCATTTGTACAGCTTTTTACATCTAACTGGTTAAACATCCCTGTAAATGAAAAAAATTACGCAAGCTCAATTTCCATTTAAATTTGTTTTTTTGTTAAAACAAAGACAGATAAATAATCACTTATACGTGTTTCATGTCGAAAAATAAAGTAAAATACGTTTCAGAAACCCAAAAGATATGCACATCATCGCTTAACCATACTAAAAGCATAGTAGAATCCTAGTATGATCAGCACCACCGTAACGTTGTGGTAACGTTGTACAGTCGTCTAGAACTTCGTAGCGTCGTATTATGATCTTGAATGTCGTAGTAGAGGCGTACCGTAAACGCAATAAACTCAGTAGATGGACAGCTGAAGTCTGTGTAACATCGTAGTAGAAGCTGGGTAGCAGCGTATAAGACGTAGTATCACCGTAGTGCTTTTGTACTAAAGACCATCAACTGCCAAAATGCTCAACGTTGACCCTGACCGACGCCGATCAGCCACGATCCATATTTTTTTCCAGATCGTGGTATAATCGGGATGGTCGTCGTACAGTCGTCACTTTGTGGGAACGGGGAGTTACTTCATTACAAACTCTGTTATGGTAAAATCACAGTTGCTTGATTAAAACAATGATCAAGACAATGATTAACCATTAACGATATACATGTATTGATTAATCAAAATAATGATGCATTAATACCTGCATGACAGTGACGGGCTTGGAACAAAATACTTAGGGGGATTTAAAGCTGAGTTTTGCCCATGTTTGAAACAGCTGAGTGCTTTTCGGGTTTATTTATTTACTGGTCGCTTCTCAGCCAACTTGGGAGCTTTAGCCCCAATCAGCCTGGCCATTTATGAAGAATTTCTGCATATGGAGATATGGCAACAAGAGATATAATATTGATTAATATCTTATACAAATGCGGATGATCACTAGTGAATTCAGAGGCCCAGTGCGCACCGGCGCACGCCCATCCCCGCCCCCCCCCCACTAAAAGTGCCGGACTTTTCAACCTTGATGTTAAACACTTATAACGTTTTATATCATAATTTCCATTTAAAACCATATTTTTACATAAAATTAAAGCACAACATCTATTTCAAGTAGAACACTCTTTGACTTTGCAAGCATACTAGTGTATCTGGTTGAAAAAAAGGTTATTTACTGCTCACGTCCCTCTAACCAGAAAGCCACACCTCCTCTAATCTGAGATCCTGGATCCGCTACTTATGATTTCCCAAATTCAATCAAACAAAAAGTCCACATCACACAATCAATAAACATTTTACAAACATTTGAACCAACGAGTTTACATTTTAATTCAATAAAAATCGTTATAATCGCATATAAATTCAAAATCATCAAAATACAATATTTATCATTATTGCGACATTTCCCGTCGATGTTACGACATATACCGGCAGCAATTTTTTTTGCAACATTTCCCGTCAACAATGCGACATATACCGGCAGTGGGGTTTACGACGTTTTCAGCTGATTGCGACATTTCCCGGCGACGGTGCGACATTTTCCGTAGATTATGACGTTTTCCGGCGATGCGACATTTCCCGGCGCTACAATCATTCTTCAAAATAGTGCAGTCGGTAACGAGTCGGAAACATATGGCCAATGCATAATTTTTACTGCAGTGGTTCGAACCTCGCCGCGTCAATATTTTTTAATTTATTCTTAAATTTATACATACAATTGTTCGTATCATATAATGATTGTTGTGCTATAATTGGATTTTGTTTAATTTCTATTTGTTTTATTTTCTTGGTTCTTATTTTTTATATCCAGCTATTTACATCGTATAGTCCAACAGAATTAACCTGAGCTTGAACTTCCTAATTATAATAATTACACACTTCACTTACATTAAATCGTGAGTTTCCGTATGCGTATATACGGTTATACACGTGTTATTAACAACCGATGTGACAATAAATCAATTTATTAAAAGTGGCATGTTATTGTACTTTTAATTTTGGACACATTAGTTTTTGGGGAAAGGAGTAAGTCAGCAATATTATGGCACAGATTCAAAGTATTTATTCTTATGAAAACAACATTAGTTGTTCAGCACGTTTATTTTGCCGAAAGCTTCCGATAAAGTGCGATTTACAAACGAAGACAATAATAGCCTGTAAATACTGAGTTTAATATATTCTTGCATAAAGGTCAAGCTCAGGTTAATTCTGTTGGACTATACCTAATAATGATACATTTATATTATACATTCGGCTTCAAATGCAGTGGCTGAATAGAAATCAAACTGGGATACTATCGAACGAATGTGCCAAAGTTACATGCATCCCATTTCACTTCTCTTTCTCATAAAATACATAGAATCATTTCTATAAGACACGGTCGAGACAGTTAAATGTATGACATCGAAGTAATAACTAAGCACAAACTCAGGCAAATATGCATATTCTATTTTATATACATTTGGCTTCGTGCTGCACAGAGATTTCGAGTTGTACGTTTCCACGATGGCAAAAAAATAAAAATAATAAAATAATAAACGATACTAAGCAGGATTCGAACCCAGGGTAACAAAAGCAACGTCTAACAGTCCAAGTGTCTTACCGCCACGACTACTGAGTCACTTAAATCAATCTTGAATAATTATTATAAAAACAGTAATCAGTTGGTTGGTTAAATAAGCTGTGTTACCTTTTTGCAGGAATATTCCAAAAATCTATAAATACAAAAGTGCAGTCACGGCTCACCGGATAAAATCGGACTATAAGACACAAGTAAAACATATCACAATTGTTTATTTTAAAGACATCCTGGGCATCCCTCGTCGCGGGTTAGTTCATTGTATTGTTATCATAAACAGTGTTTTTTTTTGTACGCACTATACACACTGTGTCTGTCGTACTGAATAATTAATTTTGTTTTCACGAGAATAAATGATTTGAAACCGCTACACAGTAGAATGAACTCATGTGTAATCCTTATAATCTGATGAATCCAAATTTAAAATGAAAATAACAATTTTGAAAATTGATTTACAGTGTAAACTACAATGTACAGGTCGTATTCTAGGTCATGCGTGTTTTTGTACTTTACACATTGGACTTGCCCACTGAATAGGTGAATCAGCTCATCTATGAACAGCATTTTACGGATCAAACATACAACTTTGACATTTAACATTTATTTTAAATACTGTGTATACATGTAGTTATTTTCTATTTAGCGTGTCATTCTTACAAAAAAGAGTCTGCCAAAAAGTAGGATTCATAAATATATCCATGGATGTTTTCTGATATAGATTACAAAACAAGTTATAAAAGTCATAAAATTAGACGACAAACGTATTGTAATGAATAGTGCATTGCAATAAAACTTGTTTTTAAAAGGATTATAATCTTTGAAACTGTACCATTATATTTCGGACTCACTAGTTTCCTCATTATAGGATGAGTTCAAACGCATGCCATGTTTTCATAATTGTTTGATACCGAGTGCAATATATTTATATATTATCCGACTTATCGCCTCATTAGAGGCCATATCATTAGTTTCATGATGGGCCATAGATTAATTTACAATATAATTGTATATTGTCAGATGTATTGCCCCACTAGAGACCAAAGCATTAATATCATGGTGGTCCATAGATGTAATTACAATATATTTGCATACTATCAGATTTGTTGCCCCATTAGAGACCATAGCATAAATTTCATTGTGGGTTATAAATTTAATTACAATATTTATATATTTGTTAAGATTTATTGCCCCTTTAGAGGCCACAGCATTAATTTCAATATTTTTGTATATTATCAGATTTATTGCTCCATTAGAGGCCATAGCATTAATATAATGGTGGGCCATAGATTTAATTACAATATTTTTGTATATTATCAGATTTATTGCTCCATTAGAGGCCATAGCATTAATATCATGGTGGGCTATAGATTTAATTACAACATTTTTGTATATTATCAGATTTATTGCTCCATTAGAGACCATAGCATTAATATAATGGTGGGCCATAGATTTAATTACAATACATTTGTTTATTATCAGATTTATTGCCCCATTAGAGGCCATAGCATTAATATCATGGTGGGCCATAGATTTAATTACAAGTGATGCTGGCGATGGTGAGAAATGGTATACATTTGGTAAAGAAACACTAGTAACTACCATAACTCAGGTATCAGCTTTATTTCATTCAGTGTCACACTTTTACCAATTATTGTATGTTTTACTTCGGATGTCCGTAGCAATCCGTAATTATCCGGAATAATTCGGCATTTTGGTTTAGCACGAGTTTATCTACAACTGCCACATATGATTTAGAATCAGCGGTAAGAGGGAGAATGATCGTAGAAATTACATCTTGATCAAATTCCACGAATTTATGTCCCGTCTAGGATCGAACCCACGATGGATGGATTAACATTTCCTAAATTAAAATGTAATTTGTACTTTCATACATTTATTGCTTTCTTTTATTTGTTTGTAGTGGTTTTCCTTGATGCTGATTCTCATTGTAATAAATATAATTTACGTAAAAACACGAAGAAAGCCGGACATTTACGAAGACTATGAAAATACTCCATTGTTAATTTCACAAAGTACCGAAGGTGACAATATTGACAAATCACGTGACCTGGATGGTTCATTCAAGGAGTTACGTCTTTGATAGATAGAGCTTTAGTCATTGTGTCATTCGGAACTTCTCAGTAATTTACTGCAAATAATCTCGAACGTGATAAGACGCCATTTTGGACCTTCTATATCACATGACCGAACAAAATGCTTTGATAGGTGTTGAAGCAAAACAAATTCAAGGTCGTTTCGGCGATGATTTATGTCTCGTTTTAGTCAGGGATTTTATATAACAGGGAATTGTAACGATGATAAATGAATAGAGTTTCATCAAATTTCACTGTCGTCGCTATTATTTTGGCCCATACGGAAACAAGTATAACAAGTTTAAAGATATCCAAATAAAATTTTGTACCAGTACCATTCAAATTGAAATAAATGTTAGGAAAAATGTGTTTCTGGATGATTTTGAGGTAAATTACGCTCACAGACTGTTTCACGAAATGATGCATTTTCCCTCCGACTTGCCATTTTAACCCAATTTCACATAACCTAAAGTCACATTTGCGGTCATAATTGCAACAATTTTTTGTCAAAAACTTCAGGAACATTGACAAGTTGCATGGAAGACATGTACAAAAACATAAATCAAATTTTCAAACTCTGTAACAGTTTTTACAGCCTGTTTCAGCCTGTTTTAGACAGTGACGACAGAGAAAATACAAAAATCACTTCGTTACAAATCCCTGTTATAAAGAATCCCTGTTTTAGTCAATAAATTTAAAAACCACTGCTTGTGAATAATTCATTAATAGAATAAATAGTTCTTGATATGCAAATACGTCAATGTGTATAGTCCAACATAATCGATTTAAAACATTCATATAGTCCAACAGAATTAACCTGAGCCCGACCTTTATGCAAGAATATATTAAACTCAGTATTTACAGTCTATTTTTGTCTTCAGTTGTAAATCGCGCTTTATCGGAAGCTTTCAACAAAATACACGTACTGAACAATTAATGTTGTTTTCATATGAATAAATACTTTGAAACTGTGCCATAATATTGCTGACTTACGTGTTTCCCAAAAAAACTGATGTGTCAAAATTTAAAAGTACAATAACACGAATATTTTAATTATAAATGGATTTATAGTCACATAGGTTGTTATAAAGACGTGTATAACCGTATACACGCATACGGAAACTCACGATTTAATGTAAGTGAAGTGTGTAATTATTATAATTAGGTAGTTCAAGCTCAGGTTAATTTTGTTGGACTATATGGACGTTTTAAATCGATTCTGTGTATGAACATTTTTATTTCATTTTTTATCAACTGTCTAAACATAAATAATAAATAATTTCACGGTGTCTTCGTGTTCTTTGTATTACACTTGTGATAATTCAATAACCGAAAATTATTCAAACTGACATTTCAGAATAAAATGGACTATAATCGAGTTTATACAATTTTTTTCACAATTTAATGAAGAGCCTAAGATCATACTGGAGTATGATATAACAAACTGTTTATGCATGTATTTATTAAATAGTTCGTATGTATGAAAACAACAAATAGTTTAGTGTATGAATGTATAAAATAGTTTCTTTTTATTTCAAATCTCAAAAAAAGATCATTTGTATGAATACTTTAAGTAGTTCCTGGTGTTATATATATAATAGAGTATTAGTTTAAAGGATTACAATGTGTTAAATAGTTCTAATGTATGTTAACATTAAATAGTCCCTGTGTATGAATACATTAAACAGTCCATGTGTGTGAATACATTAAATAGTCCAGTGTATAAAACATTAAATAGTCCCTGTGTATGAATACATTAAATAGTCCCTGCGTATGAATACATTAAATAGTCCCTGTGTATGAATACATAGTCCCAGTGTATGAATACATCAAACAGTCCCTGTGTATGAATACATTAAATAGTCCAGTGTATAAAAACATTAAATAGTCCCTGTGTATGAATACATCAAATAGTCCCTGTGTATGAATACATTAAATAGTCCTTGTGTATGAATACATTAAATAGTCCCCGTGTATGAATACATTAAATAGTCCCCGTGTATGAATACATTAAATAGTCCCTGTGTATGAATACATTAAATAGTCCCTATGTATGAACTCATTGAATAAGTTCTGTGCTTTAAATTTCCAAAGCAAGTTAACGTTATAATGACTCTGTTCTGTAACTACCGGGCTCTGTGTTTGTGTATCATTTTCTTCTATTTATTTTATTTTCCACCTAATTTTCCGCCCGTCATCATTTGAACAAACTCTAAAAAGAAAAAAGAAATAGGTGAAATTCTAAGACCATGTATAGAGGATATTCGTTGGATTTAGTGGAAGGTCGTTTTTCATTCCACCGAATGAGCTCAGAAAACATATTTTCAAGAGTGGTAAATTTTTCATGCTTAATCATGGTAAAATACAGTGTTATTCGATGAAAATATACGATAAAAATATAACATTTCATATTTTTCTGTTCAATGAAAAAAGCTACATTAGTGTCAATTTTTTAGCTTAATGAATATCATTTCACACGTTTCTACTTCTTTCTCGAAAACCGTTCCTTAGAAAACTCGACAAAATAATAATTCTGTGTAATACCAAAGTCGACAAATAATCTTTATTTCCTAACACAATTACACATACAGCCGCCCGGCTAACTCAGTTGGTAGCACGCAATTCTGCTGATCCAGGGGTCGTGGGTTCGATTCCAGGGCGGGGCATTCTTTCGTGAAGCTTGGTCATGAAATTATTTCTACGGCCATTCTCCCTCCTACCAATGATAGGGCAGTTGTCAGTCACTGACGAAGTACACGCTTAGTAGTTGGTTAACAGCTTAATCCACCGATTTAGCCTTTCCAGGAGGAGTGAGTAGGTTGACTGACCGCCATATACAATGTGTTGCTACGGCGTTATACCCAACTAATAAACATATATTGACAGGTGGGTGTGTGTGTGTGTGTGTGTGTTTAGAATATGATAATATCAATCAAGTATATGAGCGAGCATTATTATTATTATTGTACAATAGAGTTAACTTTAAATACAAAAAGGAATAACGTTACACTTACCTTCATAATTAACTTGACCATCTCCGTCAACATCAGCTTCTTTAATCATTTCATCAACTTCATCATCCGTTAATTTTTCACCTATCAAAATACAGCACCATTTATAGTCCAACAATATTAACCTGAGCTTGAACTACCTTATTATAATTATTACACGCTTCACAAACATTAAATCGCGAGTGTCCGTATGCGTGCATACGATTATACACGTGTTTATAACAACCTAGATGAATATAAATCAAATTTGGAAACATGGCTTGTCACTGTACTTTAAATTTTGGACTAATTCGTTTATAGAAAACACGTGAGTCCGCAATGTAGTGACTCTAGTTCTTTTTTCTCAACTGTCAAAATATGAATAATTTCACAGTGACTTCGTACTCTTTACCTAACAATCGTGCTATTGTGATAGTGTGTATTCAATAACCGTGAAATTATTCAAACTTTGACAGTTGAGCTAAAATGGACTATAACTGTGTTAAACTATGTTTAACTACATTCTATGTCGAGAGATTGCGTGGTAAAAACGTGAATTCCGTGTTAAATGGTCCATTTTCATATGAAATGTTGTTATAAAATAAATGTTAAAATACCGAGATCGAAGATACTTTATCTATTTACTTCGTGAAAACCAATGGAAGGAATGTAAGTCCGAATGGTACCACGTTGAAATGGTAATCACAGGACAGAAAGCTCCACTTTGGTTCAAATCACATCAAAACCCAAATGCAACAAGTTGATCGCGTGTTTTATGGATTCGCTAGTACCTTAATTTTGACGGTTTTTTTACAAAAAAAAAATTCTCGCTCGCTCATAAAAATTTGGTCAAACCGCTATTTAAAGTAACTGAATTAAGAATTTTTTACTTCGCTCGCTCGCCCCATTTTTCTCCAGAAAAATCCGTAGAACATACAATCAACTTCTTGTGGCCTAACTCTTTAAGTCGATGAGCAAGATTTTTTCTACTGGCTCATCATTGCAGAACCAGGTAGCGAACTGAAGACTGATTAATCAAGTGTGTTAAAACATTTTCGCAATCAAGCATAACAAATTAAGAACATCGTATTAATTCAATTCATGTTATTAACTCTGAATTTATTCCTCAATAATGTGTGAGACAAAATGCTGTCTAAGTTTTAATAATAGAATTAATACTTCAATGAGGTGTGAGGCAAACTGCCAATCTGATTTAAACCCGATCTAAAATTTTCCGCTCGCCTACTCGCTAATTTAGATCTGGCCTTTTTCAAACGAGGGTCACGTTCATGTGACCTATTTCTATCATAATATCAATGACGAAATTGTTATGATACGTAACTTGTCTACATTGTCTACGTCACGCAATTTGAAATGAGTCGTCGAATCGCAGACTGTGAATAATATCGCTGTTAAATAAGCGTGCAAACCTTGGTCTAAAAATAGAAATTACGAAATTAAAATGTGATTAACAGAGTTTCGTCTAGATGAAAGCTACGCATTGATTAGTCGACATAAAGGTCATCTCGACGTGACTTTCCATTGAGATAGTAGAGATCCTGTACGACAATGCTCTACAGGATATCTGTTTACGGAGATTGGGCAAAATGCTAAGTAGAAACTGAATGACGTATGTATGCCCAGAACCAGGTTCACGTGTAACAAAAAGTCTTTCGACCAACTTTATGAGTAAGGCATATTATTAGCTCGACTTTCTAGCCACCGGTGCTACAAACTAACAAAAAGTTTTGCTTGATTTATTCATTGATTGATATATTTTTTAATACTGGGTTAAACGCCGTGTCAACACATTGTGGTTATTTTAAGGCGTCCAGCGCACCTAACCTAGCTTTCCTGGATCTTTTTCTATAACCAGTACTCATCTACCCTTCCACAAGGCTGGAAACTTATCTATATACCTAAATAACTGAGGAAAATTGACATAATTGTCAAATTTTCATGGAAGGGTATAACCTCCCCACGCGGGATTCGAACCCGTACCCAATTTGAGACACTAGATTCGAAATCCCGGTGCGCTACCAACTGCGCTTCCGATCAGAAAAGTGTTAATTTAATAGTGAAAAAACAAACCTAGATTAGTCATCACGTGTCTTAGTTCAGCAGCCGATATAAAACCATTTCCATCTCTATCAAACACACGAAATGCTTCTGTAATTAAGACAATACAAAATTAGGGCAGCAACGATTGGATTCGATACATTGTAACACCATTACGAGAGCGCCGTTTTGATTTCGATTTGGAAACCGTGATTTTCGATTCGATACCGGCATTTAACTTGTCTATAAAAGTCATAAATCCTTATGACATTCAGGTATAATAAAAAGCTAGGGATAAATAAATAAGAATGAAAACCTATTGTGCTTATTGGTTATGTTCGGAAAGAAAAAAGTGCTAAAAAAATAATTAACAATATGTTATTTTATCAGTATAAGTTTCATTGTAGTTTGAAGTTCAAATGAATGTATTACTGTACATTTTGAATACAAAATATACAATTTTATTATTCGAATCGAAAAAAATCGAATCGGAAGAAAAAAATCAAATCGAATCGACATTCAAGTGAATCATTGCAGCCCGAATACAAATGTATTCAGTAAAACCTTTGCGGATGGGGCCTTCTAACGTTCAAATCCTCTGTACAACAGCAACTTTGAATATTTCCCTTAACTTAATTGAATTTAACTTCCACAGAGCAGCAACCTCTTTACAACAACACATTTAGACCTTCCCAGTGGTAGTTGTTCTAGAGAGTTTGTACTTAACAACAACACATTTTAGACCTTCCCAGTGGGTGTTGTTCTAAAGAGTTTGTACTTAACAACAACACATTTTAGACCTTCCCAGTGGGTGTTGTTCTAAAGAGTTTGTACTTAACAACAACACATTTTAGACCTTCCCAGTGGTAGTTGTTCTAGAGAGTTTGTACTTAACAACAACACATTTTAGACCTTCCCAGTGGGTGTTGTTCTAAAGAGTTTGTACTTAACAACAACACATTTTAGACCTTCCCAGTGGTAGTTGTTCTAGAGAGTTTGTACTTAACAACAACACATTTTAGACCTTCCCAGTGGGTGTTGTTCTAGAGATGTTTTACTGCACAGTCAACACAGTACTAATCGATCATCTGCGTGAGTCTCAAAATTAGAGACTATAATTATATAATGCTCATTTTTTCTCAACTGTCGAAGTATGAATAATTTCAAGGTTAATGAGTACACACTATATCAATATCAGACAAAGAACGCGTTGTCGCCATGAAATTATTCATATTTTGACAGTTGGAAAAAACGACCTACCGCGATAACTCAGTGCAAAACTAGTATACATCCTTCTTTATTTACAAATATTTAGGCCAGTTCTGTGTTGGCATATTGACATGACATTTAAACATCCAACAGAATAGGAGTAATTTTAGATTAAAGTACCGCTGCGTTAAAAACATCATTCTAGTGTTCAATTTATGATTTCAACCGTTGTGAAAGGTTTTTTACTTCATAAATTAGATTGATGCAATGCTAAGCGCGCTTGGGCTCGGTTTTAGCAATCTCTGTGCCATTCCCAGCGGCAAGGATTATATATTTCCATAAAAATTTACCGTTATTTTCCGATTACAAAGTAAATGGTACCGGCGTAAAACTCTGATTGATCATTCAATGAAACCCCACCTAACGACCAACCCTCTAATAAGACCACTTTTGTGGTAGCGGTGGGTGGTCTTGATGTGGTAGTTTCACTATATACATGCATCATTGCATTTGAGTATGTACCAATATACCGACAGATGTGAGATAATTATTTTAATACCCCTTATTTCCTCTTCGCCGTCCGAATCTTTCATCTTTTTAGCCATCATTGTTAAAAATTCAGCAAAATCTATAGTTCCACTTCCTACAAACATCAAACAATATCATCTTGCAGTAACATTGTATAATGTATACATGTATTGGTAAATTGTGTTCAACTTTCAAATTGGGCATACATAAACTCCACTGACTTAAATCAGTGTTGGGAATCACGTGACCTATATGGTTCCTAACACGGCAAAAATGACAACCAGATGAAAAAGGCGAGGTAAATGACATTGTAAGTAACTGATTTTTATCAGAACTAGTGCAGTCTAAGCAGCACGAAATTCTCTTCTAGCGGTACAGTTCTCCCAACAAAACAACGGCTTTAAGTTTCTAGATTACCTCAAGGTTCTTCTAAAATCTCTAGCCTCGTTCAAAATCTCGAGAAAATTTGTGAAATAGATTATTTGTTCTACATTTGTACTTGACATTGTAACACAACCGCCACTATATTTTTGAATTTCTCTGACCAGAGAGGAAAGAAGAATGACATATACATTGTACTTTTATATTCTTCACTATAAAAACCCGGGCCTATAGATTCAGTTGGTAGCGCGCCGGGATTTGGATACTCGTGCCCGAGGGGGTGCGGGTTCGAATCCCACCCGGGGAGGTTATACCCTTCCATGAAAATTTGACAATAATGTCGATTTTCCTCCATTGATTAGATAAAATGGAGAAGTTTCCAGCCTTGTGGAAGGGTAGGTGAATACTGGTTATAGACAATGGTCCAGGAAAGCTAGGTTAGGTGCGCTGGACGCCGTGAAATGACCTAAATTGTGTTGATACGGCGTTAACTCCAATAAATAAATAAATATATATATATAAATAGTTCAACTATATGTAACAGCAGTATTTACTTCTTCTATCAATTGTGCCTTCAGTCTTAGCGAAGAAATTCCCTACTAATATGAAAGCTTCAAATCCTACCTGGGGAGGTGATTACCTTCCATGAACATTTGACAATTATGTAAATTTTCCTACATTAATTATGTATATGGAGAAGTTTCCGGTCTTATGCAAGGGTAGGTGAGTATCGGTTATAGACAAGGGTCCAGGAAAGCTAAGTTAGGTGCGCTGGACGCCGTTATATGACCTTTACAATGTGATGCTACGGCGTTAAATCCCCTCCCAAAAAAAACTAATGACTAAAGGATAACATTCTAAAAATGTCAAGGGAAAACATAAATCTCGCAAAGCCGGCTACGAGAGTCGGAACTACATCTCTAGAGCACCGATAAATATGGCGTACGAAACAGCTAACCAGCATTGTAAACGCCATTAAAAATGGCGCCTTAAACAGCAAATCGGAAGTCATAAAATGATTACCAATAAAATGGCGTTCCGAACTGCAAACCGGAAGTCACGTGGTACAAAATCAAGTAAACCACGCCCATTAATCTTACCGTCGGCATCAACTTCGTTTATCATATCTTGTAGTTCTGCTTCTGTCGGATTTTGTCCTAGGGACCTCATGACTGTACCTAATTCCTTAGTTGTGATAGAATCGTCCCCATCCTTGTCAAACAGCGAGAAAGCCTCCTTCAGTTCTATAACCATAAAACAAAAGTACAAGACAAAATTAATCTGAAAACCAGCCATAGCCGGTCCCATATCCCGTTGTAAAATAGTGAGGGCAAGACTGAATGTAAATTCATCGAAGACGGGCAAAGGAATAGACAATTAGTCTGTTCTAGTGTCTCATTGTAAATTTTATATTAAGTTCAAGCCATCATCGGCAACCACAGTACTTTCTTCTGTTACACTCCATACGTACCATAGGCAATTTGACTGACCAACTCTTGTTTTCACGAATATGTATTAGGCTGGGGAAACCAGTCTTCTTCCAATGAAATCGCATGTTTCAATTAAATACTCTTCAATAACAATTTCTTCACCCGCTTTTAAAAAATCACCCATGGAGGCCGCCATTTTGAATGGTAAACCAAATCTTAGATATAAAACTTAATTTCATTGGCTAGTTTTCCGCAGCGGTTTCCTTGTGAAACCAATAAAACTGCCTCATTAATTATTCATGATTACGAGATTTTCCTAACAAAATGGCCCACGTTACATATCGCAGCATAGCGAATAATGTACAAATGTAACTTAGCAGAACCGACGATAAGATCTAGTCAGGGTCTGCACATAAAGCATCCCCAGGAGCGGACAGACCCCCTGGTGAAAGCTACAAACCAAACTGAAGGAGAAGAAAATTTATCCGACACCAAAATTTTATTTTGGTTGTGAGACAGTAGACCAGAACCTACAGGGCTCATACTTAGGGGTGGCAATACCACGTGACTATGAAATTACAAATGCTACGGTTTAAAGAAAAAAGTGAAAATCTGCCTCGACACTTTTAATTCTTGTCAGATTTCATTAATACCTAGGCGAGACTAAGTGTACACAATTTGCTGAGCTTTAAATATCCAACACAAATTTTAAACTTTTTAGTATCACCCTGAAAAAGTATTTCATTTTAGCTTGCTACAGTCGTCGCCATTTTTAAATAGGAAACAAAACGTTGGTAGCTTTACTGTTTTCTACTTGAAACGGTAGCATTTGCGATGACATAGTCACGTGGAATTGTCACAGTAATTCTTGGTATCATTCATTTAACATAGGTATAAAATTACATTCATTGAACATAGGTATTGATTACATTCATTGAACATAGGTATAAAATTACATTCATAGAACATAGGTATAAAACTACATTCATTAAACATAGGTATAAAATAACCATTTATGCTCATTTATTCTACTTAACTTGTATACATGTACTGGCATAAATTAACAAACAAAACACTAGTATTTAGTTACCATTAAAGGCATGCCTTTTAATGAGAAATCCAAACAGTCATTGATGCCATTGACAACACTTCAGTGCGCTTTAATACTATTTTAGTTGTTTGATTGTATAAAATACGCTAAACATTTATCTTCAATACAAGTATTCAAAAATACGTCATTCAAAACGAACCTTTGTTGAGTAATAGTTTCCTAACGGTCACTGTCTCACTGATGCGCCTTTATCAAAAATTTCTTTTTATGGAACTAGTGTGCGACAAACTCTGTGTTTGTAACATTCGTGTAAAAACAATTTTGAAACAAAGAATCGTGTACGTAAATGATGTTCATGCACTGAGAGACCGTCAAACAGTTATGGTTATGGATTGACTCAAGTCCCTGCATGAGGTTTGCCATGTATTTAGGCCATGCCAAATTGAAATTTTGTTAAGCGTCAACTCAAGTTTCACAAATCTAGGTACATATTCACACAAAAAACACAAACCGAAAACGAAAACACAAGTCAATCCTAGATAGTATTTACACAAATAAGTACTTGGTAGTACATGAATGTTTATGACATTAATGTGAGATTAAAGTATTTTTATAAAAAAAGCATTTACAACATACACATGTACTTTTTGTACAATTTTATTTATCAAATATACAGAAACATGGAACTATCAGTATTTCCTGAGACAAATCAGTTATCGAATACTGGAACAAAATCATTATTTCAGAAAATTTCAACAACATGTTGATTTATTTTTTGAATGAGGACTCTAAAACCTACGCGCACGAGGACGTTTAACAAAATTCCGGTAAAATTTAAAATGTCCATATACAGTATTAAAATAAATGTTTAAAAGTAAAATTGCATGTTTTAATCCGTAAAATGCTGTTCATGCATTAGCTTATTAACCTTTTCAGTGGACAAGTCCATTGTTTAAAGTACAACAACACGCATGACCTCTAATACGACCTGTAGTTAAAGCTCAGGTTAATATTGTCGGACTATACATTTTAGTCATGTTATATAACACTAGTTACAGATAAAATTGACATAAACTCTCACCAAATACTTGCTCCTCGGTCAATTGGTCTGCCTGAAAATAAAACAGATCAATTTGTTGATGCGTAAATATAAAAATGAATAAAATCGCAAGACGAATTAAAACTTGACTAATATCATTGCTCATATGCGATACTTAACACTCTGATCGAAATAAATATTTATCATAAAATATAGGACTTAAAACCATTATTATTCGGTTTCATTAATTGTTACCAGCAATTGCTTTCGTCGCGATATAACCTTTCTGTGTTGATGCGCTGTAAAATCCAAACAAGCAAATCAAACTTGACTAATATCATTGCTCATATACCATAATACCATGTGACATTTTGTGTTCAGCGTGGGTTAAGGCCATGCCGAATTGCAATTTTGTTAAGCGTCAACTCAAGTTTGACAAACCTAGGTACCTATTCACAAAAACACACAGGCCGCAAACGAAAACTCATGTCCATTCTAGCTAGTATTCACACACATTACTAGTCTCTACCTGGTTTTACATGAATGTAAGATCAAAGTAATCAGTCTATAAAAAAGTATATACAACATACACATGTACATTTTCATTAATCAAATACACAGAAAAAATGAACTATCAGTATTTCCTGAGAAAAATCAGTCATTGAATCCTGGAACAACAAAATTATTTAAGAAAATTCCACCAACAATTTTGTTTTTTATTTTGATTGAGGACTCTAAAACCTAGGCGCACGCGGACGCTTAACAAAATTCCGATATGGTATGGCCTAAAATATAAAACTACAAAACAGACTATCATGGAAGGTTTTTCTTCCAAAATGTTTTACTTATTACCTTTTTATTGCATTCGAACCTCGGACCTATTAAGACGCCATTTTGGAACTACCTTTGCGTCACGTGCCAAAACAATATGGTGTAACCGCTGCGTGTTCTGTAACGACTGTTAGCTAAGTATACGGGTACGGGAGAACTCAACCCGAAGACAACTCAACCCGTGCATAACTCAACTCAAAGTTTGGACAACTCAATCCGTTAGTAGCGGATTGATATTTTAAATATTTTATATTATAATTGGAAAATTCTCCCTTTGGCGGAAAAAAGTAGCGAAACCTTAGTTTTTCCATTGTTTATTCCATCTAACCTTAAATTACAAGAATTTAACCGATTAGGGAGCGTCACAATTCTTAATGACCGTGTATACTTTTAGGCTAGATTCTAGCAGTAGCTGCATGTAAGATGTGCAATGTTTCTGACAGCAGTGGCACAACGAATCTAAAAGCCCACAATATACCGTGGTACGTATCGCGATACGCTTCTGGCGTATCGTGACTGCCCTAGAAGTAAATCTAAAAATGTGTAAAGAAACTTTAGGACCCCAGTGTATATAACCTAGAATAAGAATAATTAATGAATTAATAATACCATTTCCGTCTAGGTATCCGTTTACCAAAATAGTCCCAACTTGCAGCACTATAATTTGAAATCGTCCACCAACCAGTCCATAGCCCTAGTTATAAATGAAAAGAAATGTCGCATTGCGTAAATTGCGTATTGCGATAATTTCGCATTATGCCTTTTAAAGAAAACTCTCCATAGTTTAAAGCTTGGTCGATCATACTTACTTTTTATTGAGATTTTATTTTGATTTTACTACCAAGAAATCTTGAATGATTTAAAGGCTTGTTACACTTCGAATGTATTATACGGATTTAGGCTACCTTAGATTCCACGCTGCATAGCTGCAAGAATTTTAATCCCATTCAATAAAAGCAGATTTTATTACGAGTCACAAAATCAGGCATAATTATACTTATATTGGTTATTTTTCGTGGAGGTAACACAAGAAACAGGTCTTGGGACGTTCGAATGTGAACACAAACGTGCTTTGTATTGTTTTTATACTGGGTGTCAACGCTGTGTCAACATAATTTAGACTATTTTACGCACCTTACCTAGCTTTCCTGCAGCCTTGTCTATAACCAGTACTCACCTACCCTTCAACAAGAACGGCAACTTCTCAATATACCTAATCAATGGAATTGTCAAATTTTCATGGAATGGACTAGTCTCTCCGTGTAGAATTCCGGAAACTAGATCCGAAAGTTCGAATGAGGTCAAAATACATCTAAATGAAATGTTCGTTACTTAACACATGCTTATCATATAAGGAAATGCCCCGCTAATATAAAGACGAACGCCGTTGGGTCACGACTTTACGCAAATTTTAGATTTTTAAAGTACCTTTTCGTTTGCGTAAAGTAACGCTGATATTTACGCAAAAAAATTAGTCACGCAAATCCATTGAAACGCACTAAGAAACGTAACTTCATGTTACGCTCAAAACTTAAGCAAATGACCAGTTACGCTTGCGTAAATGCTTTAGTGAAACGGCCCCGTGTAGTGCAGCCGGTAGCGCGTTGGTATTTCGAATCCAGTATACCGTTTGATGAAAAATTGACAATAATGTCAATTCACTACGGTACTAATGGTGTGATGATATCCAAAGACCCTAAATTGCAATATATATAGGTCCTTTGGATAGCTTGTTACAGTTTGGGTCAACAAAAGCATGCCTGACCAACAGATAATATTTTTTCTTTTGTCTATGGGCAAATATGTATCTGGTTAATTAAAAAACAGCATTTCAGTATCATTGGACTTAAATTAAGCAGTTTATAGTGGCACGAATTGTTGGTCGTCGTACGTCATTCTATTTTAAAATATAAGGTGAAGATCGTTTGTGTCGCTGTTGGATAGTTAGGTAAATGTATTCCTTTATAGTACAATTATCATAATTTCTGAAGGAAAAAAAACTCATCATCATCATCCTAGTTAGGGACAGGAATCAAATCTGGATTGTAAATAGTCCCGCGGGAGGTTGAACAAGACAGTCATCACTCGTGGTATTTACATTTAAAAACTAGCATGGTATTTACAGATTAAAACTATTTACACTCTTGAACTGTCTACGCGAGGGATGGAGGCAGGGCTGCGATCCTGGTGTGGAGTGCAGTCTTGAAGGCCTCTAAAGATTGGACATCTGTGATTGAAGTTGTGTTTTTTTAAAAAAGGCATAAGTAATTATGTTTACATGTGTAAAATATATGCAAAATATGCTTTGAATCAAGAAATAAAATTAAAAAAAAAAAGATAGGTTCTACCGAGATTTGAACTCGGATCGCTGGATTCAAAGTCCAGAGTGCTAACCATTACACCATAGAACCACCCGTTCACTGATGTGAATAAATAAATAACATATTCATAATTCCTATTTTTACTGTCCCATCATTTAGCAAAATTAAAGTAGTATTTTTAAAGATGTCTTCATAAATATCTTTCTTAATGTTTCATTATTTGACGGATTAAAATCAAACCTTCCGATAGAGATTTCTGCAGTAAATCTACATTTGCAATTTTCCCGTCAGCCAACACGAATAAATTCAAAATGGTGGACAATGATAGAAAATCATTTCCGGGTTGTGTAATTTTTTGTTCATTTATCTAATTAATCTTATAATTGCTTGTATTTTGCTGCACAAATTTCACATCAATAATTTTGTGTATAATTATTCATGTTTTATTCCTTTTTAAGATATTTATAAAGCTTAGCAACTTATTTTGTGCTGTGAATGGTCGTCTACGAAATTATCTCTGTACGAGTTACCTCCCTTGGACCATTAAATCTATTGTATAGTAAAAATTCGATACTGTAGAGAAACACATTCGCGTTACTATAAAGCTCGCTCTTCGAACTTGCTACTTAATGCAAGAGGCTAAACAATCAGATATAGTTTTTTACTTTTCCAAGAACTTCATGTTTACTAGCAAAAACAGGTCATAAGGCTGTGGATCATTGAGCAAGTGGTGATCTGATCCGAAACCACAATGCATGTGTAACGATTCACAAATCGAAATCACTAGTTATTGAAAAAAGCATGCAGAAATTCATATAAAACATTAGAAATATATATATTTTTTTTTTATTGGAGTTAACGTCTTGTCAACACAATATTAGGTCATTTTACGGCGTCCAGCACACCTAACCTAGCTTTCCTGGACCATTGTCTATAACCAGTACTCACCTACCCTTCCACAAGGCCGGAAACTTCTCCATATTATCTAACCAATGGACAAAAATCGACATTATTGTCAAATTTTCATGGAAGGGTATAACCTCCCGGGTGGGATTCGAACCCGCACCCCCTCGGGCACGAGTATCCAAATCCCGGCGCTACCAACTGCGCTATCGACCCGGGTTCATTAGAAATATTATTGTTATTAATAAATTAGTAATAATAATAATTGTATTGTAAATATAACAAATTAAGTGAAGAACTATAGAAGCTTTTATTACACGGAAAGTTATGTTAGATATTTAGAAGAGAGATTGCTGTGTGCTGAAAATGTGTATGATTTCGAAATGATAGCTGAGCGTTAAGTAAATGTAAATTATGTTTTTATTTGAAGTGCAGCTAATTGTCGGTGGTGATTTAACTGAAAAGTTTCTTTCATTTTGTTTGTAAAAATAGCAGTCCAATGATTTGCATCGCGACCAATATTCATACTCTATTTTCTGGTTGGAATCATTTAAGGCTTGCCAAGGGCAGCATCCAGATACCGCAGGAATGCATAGGCAAAATAAACGTGTGGAGTGTAAAATATCAACAGAAAGTGAAACTCGCCTTTCAAAGCTCAGTCTGGATAAAAACCGAAAACTCAATAACAATGAATGGGTAAATTCCCTTGGTGAAAGTACAAAAATGATGCCATGTTTGCTGTTTGCAAAAGACCCCTATGCATTATGGTGGGTTCCCCCACCTCATAAGAGCAAGTCCCAGGAATGCAAAAATTTGGTTCTCAAGTCTCTGGTGATGTTAACACTGTAGGCCTTAGATATTCCTTCTCATAGTGTAATGAAAGCACACATTTTCACTGTCATGCTGAAAACTGGCTAACCTTTCCTTATGCTATCATCCCCTTAACTTACAAGCCCAAAGTGTGAGACTAGTGAAAATAGTTTCAGGCTTGTTATTAACAAAAGTTATTTGGTAAAGTTGGGCTAGTTGATAGTGTTTGTCTTTAATTTACAGCATGATAACTCCACTAGTGCTCATGAAAATTTCAGCCAATGGTTCTTTTAAAGCACTAGCTGGATAATTTTGATATAGGAGTAGTAGTAATTGGTTAAAAGTTTAAAAGTTCAACTGTTCTGATTTTATGAAATTATTAATCTGTATCTGTCTGTATACGACGCAGTGACCACTGCTGGCGTGATGCGTCGGGGATTGCGATGTGGTCAGTTGCAACCCCGGAGAGCTTAATTTCACTAGCCCAAATCTATTCTTCATTAGTTGTTGGCTTTGGGCTATCAAGTTAAGGCACTGACTGTTTACCTATCAGAAAATGTAGTCTGGGTTCAAGTCCCAGTGAGAAGATGTCTGTTGACAATGTTCTCAGTGTTAATTTTCACTTTAAGGGAAACATAACAGGGCCTATTTTTAGGAGAAAATAGGCACAAAATTGGAATGAAGGGAAAACTTTCAATTTCATTTAAGGACTTTTGTCAGTTATCTTTCCCTGACAAAATCTTAAGCAATCCAATTGGTAAGTAGGTCCTTACAGTTGGAATCCTCAGATTTTATCATTGAATTTCTATGTAAGGATAACAAAATATTTCAACTAATATAGATCTTTCTTGTTAATAAAGATATTTATAGAAGTGATAAAATTTAGATAGTTCTTTACCTTCAAAATACTTAGGTTGAATTTCAAACAAATTTTACTTACATAAAAGTTATTTAAGATTAATTTTGGCAAATTGACATTGAAAACTAAGGGTAAACTCCGAGTAATCCAACTAATTGGACCTACCTATTTGAAGAGTAAACAAGGGGAATTAACTGACTAAAGTGCTTTATATAAAGGTAAAATCCGAGTAATCCAACTAATTGGACCTACCTATTTGAAGAGTAAACAAGGGGAATTAACTGACTAAAGTGCTTTATATAAAGGTAAAATCCGAGTAATCCAACTAATTGGACCTACCTATTTGAAGAGTAAACAAGGGGAAATAACTGACTATAAAGTCCTTTATAAAGGTAAAATCCGAGTAATCTAACTAATTGGACCTACCTATTTGAAGAGTAAACAAGGGGAATTAACTGACTAAAGTGCTTTATATAAAGGTAAAATCCGAGTAATCTAACTAATTGGACCTATCTATTTGAAGAGTAAACAAGGGGAAATAACTGACGAAAGTTATGTATACATTAATATCCACTAACAAAGTAATATTTTCAAAGGGATATTTCTGTATTGTTTTTTGAAATTCCAACTACATGTATTCCAACCATTTACCTTTGTAACCTTTTCTTTTTAATGCCATTAATGATAGAAAAAATTAAATAAACAGAATTTTGTCAAATAGAAATAGGTCAGTTTGCCTGAATATAAATTGGGTAACACGCACCTTTTGTTTCATTGACTTTTTTGTAGAACTGTGGTGCTATTCTTAGCATTTGTGTGTAAGTCACTGCAATATTTGTGGTAAAAACTGCTTCTTGTGAAACAAATTTTAATCTTTGGAACTACTGAAGGGAGTCACTTAATTTCCATATCATAACTAAATTATAAAATTAATTTGCATGCTTTATCATATTTTTATAGGTTATGACCAATATTTGTCGATGCACCTAAAAAAACAAAAATAAAACAAACAAACAAACAATAATCTTATTACATTTTGATTTTATATTGGTAATTTTGCTTATAATTCTTTGGTTTTCGTAAATTCAATCTTCGTTTAACACATTATAAGGCATTATGGTATTTTTTAAACATTCAAACAATGTTAAAGTTCTATTTTACAAAATACATGTACTTCCATCTAGATATATTATCCCATTGTGAAACTTGATAAATACTGAGGTATCGTCCTAGCTAACTGTAATGTTTGTTTTATTGTTATATTTTGACTTATTTCACAACATCAGGAACAGCAAATTATCTATTCTTAGTATCAACCATGTTTTTGTATAATCAAAGAATGAACACTTCGTGGTGTTTAAGCATAATTGAAAAGTGTATAAGTGTCATGACGATTCCGCTGGGTTATCCGTTTAAATCAGCCCGTTAAGAAAACTGTTAAATTCTGTGGAATCGTTTTAATCAGCTGTACCATTCTACACAGTAGTTTTTGTTTCATTGTTATATTTGGACTTATTTCACAACTAGCACATTCATTAGGACATGTTGTACCACAGTTAGTATTGATATATTGTTGTAGATCTATTAGACATATATTACATTGGTCACCTGTATAAATAATCTTACATGACGTACAGTTACCTGTAATCTGGTCACATGATGTATTATTACAACCTTTACTACAGTTGTATTGACATAATGGACCATATCTACCTTCTATACATTGATCACATTGAAAACCAGTAAAACCTTCTTTACATTCACACTGACCGTTCATTTTATGACAAACATTATTTAAACATCCACGATTGCATTGTAATGTACAATTGTTTCCATAGCGACCATTCACACACTCCAAACATTTATCACCTTTAAAATGTTCCAAGCAACTACAAGTACCATTAACTTTATCACAGCCATCTAGGCAACCATTACTACAAGGTTTCTCAAAGCCTTCGCCGTATTTCCCTGTTATACATGAATCACAATCTCCAAAATATTTACAACTGATGCATCGTGGGTCGCAATTCTCACAAATAAAATATTGACCATGTCTTGTTAAGAATGAACCCTCGTTACAACTCGCACAAACCCAGTTCCAGTCCGACTCTTCAGTATAATATGTCTTACAATTAGATGAACAATTTGTGTAACTCTCGACTGAAATACATAAGAGATTCGTAAACAGAATATACACGTATACATCTAATATATAGCTGTACTTTGACATGTTTGGACATGATTTTTGATAATAATATTTTCGTTATGGAAAATGTCAGAGGAGCTTTAGAAGGTTGTAAGAACAATCTGTTTTCAATGATACACCATTTATATTTTAGTTGTAAGAAGCTTAATAGTCCATTTAATACAGCTCAAAAAATAGGCTAACCTAGACAAAATTGCAACAGAATTTATTTTTGTACTATATGAAAGTTCGTATTCATAGTAGGCCTAGTATCCAAAAAAAAGTTGCACTCAAAAATTCGAGGGGAAAGTCCTTTTTTGGCAAAAAACGTTGAACATGAACAAAAATGTGGATTAGCTCCCTTTACAACTATATATTATCATATACAAATGAAAACAATTGTGGATTAGCTCCCTTTATAACTATCTATTATCATTTACGAATGAAATGAAAACAATTGTAAAAATGCAACTTATTATTATAAATGTGTCAACGAGGCATTTATCTGGAATCTGCTTTACTTGTATCTTTCATGTGCATGTACTATAATTAGTATAACATTAATTAATAAGAGTTACATAATTGTTCAGTCTTGGGATAAAAGTACTAAAATAATATCTAAAACTGCGAATTTTTGGAATCTGATCGTATACAATTTTCAAAAATCGTGGTTGGTAACAACATTTTGTTTAAACTACAAATGTGTCTAAAAATGTTTAAATTTTATTGATATGAATTTATCATTTAATGAACAAATGTGATGTAAGTACCAGCATATAATACCTGAAACTATGAATTTCTGGAATCAGCGTCTCGTGTATCGATTACTAAAACAGATTTAAGAATCAACATATGCTTCCAAACAAGTGTTGTAGTTCATGCTACTATGTAATACAGATGAATAATAGGTATTACATAAATAAATATTTAAAATTTCATTTATTACTTTTGTAACTGTTTTTACACATGGAATTTTGTAACAGTATATATTTGTTACAGAATGTACTTTCTTACGTTCCGTTTTTAATAACCTGAGGTTTAGCTTTTGATCATTGTCACTGTCGGCATTTTCGCTATCAGAGGCTAATCTAGATCTTGACACTGTGCAAATGATTGAACACTCAAGTCCGTGCTATTACAGGAGCAGCAACTTGAAATGCAATTCGGTCGACAGCTACATCGAATCACTTTAACATATCTTCAGGGACAGACTGTAACTTAGTCTTACAGGCTGAACATTTCCATTAACAGACTCACATCCCTACTTACATGGATTTAAGACTTTGTTGTCCTTCCATATTTGTGTCTGTATGTATACTCTTCGTATGTGACATGATGTTGCGTCATATGTTTGAGACAAGCTTTTAACTTGCACGCACGATGTTGCACTGACTACTTTTGTAACAAACTTGTGCAAAGGGAGGTTGTTAGTGTGGCCAATTCATGATGAATAATAGAGCATTATGATCTCTCGCCAGGTTTGATGTCTTCTTTCTTTGTGATGTCTATTTATATCTGAACGGCTTCTTTGAACTCAGCGTAAGTTTTGGGGAGTTTAAAATTACTGATTTTACAACGTTAAATGATGTTAAAGTTGTTTTGCATTCAATTAAGGTATGCATGAAAGAGAGAGAAGTAAACACAGCTTGGGACTTTTTTTTAATTTAGCAAAGTCCCGTTCTCGACTTTCCTTACTTTGTCAGACCTGAAGACAATGTTTTGGTCAAACAGGTTAGTACGGTGGCACAGCAAAACCAACAACAGTCTATAGTTTTCAAATAATGACGGAGGAAAATTTGCTACATGTAACTCATACACAAGAAAGTTAGAAATCGTTTAAGCTCAAATATATAGTGTGATGCTATTTTCATGTTGTTATTAAAACAAATGATATATCAAGTGAATTAAGCTTAACTTAGTTATCATCTCGTTTTTAAAAACAATTCTAAGAGATAACATTAATTTGGTGAGTTTAAAGTTTCGTACTCAGCGCTCAGACAACAAAAATATCGTGACACGAAATTTAACACTAAACAAGATCAATTTTGGTCCTAACGCGCTACCGCAGTAAAATATTTCTATTTTTCAAGGTCGTCACCAAAAACGGTATTTTCAATGAATTTACTGCCATATATAAAATTAATTAAATGTAGATATATAGGTACACATCGGAAAGTCAGCTCAAAATCAAAATACTACCGGCATCCATTACTTTTTGTGACCAAACAGCTATATTTACTGCGGGACGGAAGTACGGAAGCGTTTCAGTGCCTTTTAATATAAGTAGAAAATGCATTATTTTAAATTCATTTTTCATCACTTTCCCCTCGTTATTTGAAGTGCAACTTTTTTGTGTGTGTAATTGTATTGATGGTCTTTCGCACAGTATAAAACTATTTTCTGTTGCAATTTTGTCTAGGTCAAAAGTTGTATTGAATGGACTATAAGACAGTCGCTGACATATCAGAGATAGTCTTGTAACTACAACAGCTAAATGTTATAAAAAGAGTGTCAACTTAAGGCCGGTTCTACATTTCTATTGACGGAAAGCACTTAGCCTTTGGTAACATATATGTTGGTTACATATATGTTGATAGTATGTATTTTACAAGAAAGTGCAAAACGTACCTGTTGATAGTAAAAACATCCAAACTAATAAAAATGTTGACATTGTTTCTGAAAATATAAATTGAAATAATTATAAAGCAAACATTAAGGAAAATTTGTTTTTATGTTTTTTTTTAGATTGAGACAATTTAGCGCATCACATTGTTTCACTTTTTATAAATCAATATTAGGATTGATTTTATGTCATTACCATGAGTATTCTCGAGTTGAATTCTCGTGAATGATCAGTTAGCTCTTATTTAGAGCCCTAATAGGTAGGGCTTTCATGATGTGACAAAAGCGTATTGCGATATATTGAAATATACTAGAACCGAATTGCGATACATACCACAATATATTGTTTTTTTAGATTCGTTGTTCCTCCGCTGTATTAAACAGAAACATTGCAATCTTACATGCAGCTACTGATATAATCTAGCCTCTTTCTGTCATTTAGGACTATGATATATGTTTTGCAAATAAAAAAGATGCTTGGGTTAGAAGAAACAACCACATACTTAGCTGCAGAACATCCTTGCAATCAAGCTCCAGGACGCCATGCTTGTTTCACTACTTCCTGTTCTAGAGTATTCGACTCAAGAACATGTTTGCACAAGTTCCGTACAACCAATCAAACGTGCCCAAATCTGTTAGAATCTTGGAGCTGAAATTTAATCGAATGAACCATGGAAAAACGGACGTCACGCTACCTTCACTTCGTGAAGGGAAGAATTTTCCAATGAAATAAAAGATATCGTTAACTACCGATACGTTAAATTCGTACCGCGGTACGTATTGCCACAAATGCGTATCGCAATATACTGATATACCGGTAAATTGTGACAGCCCTATTAATAAGTAAACTTTTCTAAATAAAATAATATAAAATATTATGTGATGTATGGTGCTTTACGCTTATTTCTTCTAACATCTTGAAACGTGATCTGGACAATAAATTAAATGAACTGGCAACTGTCAATTGTTCATCATATACGTGTACTAAATGTAATTGAATAGTTGTTTACCTTTTATATGTTACTCTGTTGAATCCAAAAGCCACATATCCTATCCTGTGTCATACATAACACTAATTATAATATGTTCAACTTAAACATACATGTATATTTAAGTTGCATGCAATTTCAAAATGTTCAGTTTAATTCAACCGTTCAAGTAGTATAAAAATTTCAATCAATCATACATTTTCTACCTTTACTCTGTTTTAATTCGTTAATTTCCGTCATTGCCGCATATGGCCATTGAACATTTCAGAAAGTTACAATGTATGTTATAATGCGTATCGTCCATATATACCACAGACAATTTGCTTAAGAATAAACCTTTGGGGATATATTAAGGGCCCTTTAAAGGTGATTTTTCGACACCTTTAGGGGATTGTCTAGTTAACAGTGGCGTTATGTTACACTGTTCAGGACAAGTGCGGTTAACAGTAGCATCATGCTATACTGTTCAGGACAACAACTTTCAATATCAAATAAATAAAAACAAATGTAAAAATAAAGTCGAATCAGGAACTGTGATTAATGTCAGTCCTATAAACTTGATGTCCGAAAAACAAAATGCACAAACACACTGTATAACATCATGTGTGGTAAATTTTATTTTGTTTTGTGTAACTGTATATATTTATGGTGGAGTATTTTTACTTATTTATCATTGTTATTATTAATCTTTTTGTTAAACGCCATTGAATATGTACTATAGAAATAGGCGTTCAATCAAATGAAGAAGTTTAAGCTTAATAAATCATTTGAAACCATGCTAAACTTCTGTCGTAAACAAATGTATATGTTGTAAAAATTAATTATATTTAGGTTGTTTTATACGCTTGCGTCATAATTATTTTGCTTTTACTAAAGGGTTACACCATTTATAAACAATTCTTGTTCGGTAATTTACGTAAATGCGTCTTATCTATGCATATTTTCTTAACACTTCTGTAACCAGTATACGCTATACCGTGTAGCCGCCAGGCTAGCTTAGTTAGTAGTACGCAAGTCTACTGATCGAGGGGTTGTGGGTTCAATTCCTGGGCGCATACTGTCGTGGAGCTTGGTCATGGAACTATTTCTACGGCTATTCTCCCTCCTACCAATGATTCCTAATTATGTAGGACAGTGTCAGTCACTGACGAATGTATGCGCTTAGTAGTTGGTTAACAGCTTAATCCAGAGATTTAGCCTTTCCATGAACAGTGAGTAGGTTGACTGACCGCCGGTATATGACTTATACAATGTGTTGCTACGGCGTTAAACCCAACAAACAAACAAGCTATATCATATATTTGTGCGGAAGTATCGTGATATAAGGGTCCTCGTACTGCATTTTTGTGCCCTAGTGAAAGCGATTATTCGAGCATCATTTTGTTAGTGCTAGCTTGATTCAACAGACGCGAATAAAGCATGTCTGCAAATTTAAGAGATATGTATTTTTGTAATGTGGCCAATGTAAATGATGTTTTAACAAATCATTGTGACGCAAGTTCAGAATTGACAGTAAATATACATTCTTATTCTGTGTTGTTGGTGTTACATTGTATCTTGTATAAATATATTCCATCGTACAATATTATGTTATTTATTATTTTACCAGTGACCTGGAATGGGACAATGGTCGAAGTCAGGCTGTATTATAAACCAGGGAGCCTCGTTACTTATTATATTGCAACAAAGTTAACATAATCGTGAAACAGGTACTAGTTACATTTTTAGCAATAAATTTCATTGGTAGTTATTTTGATATTTTATAACGAATATATTTCTTTATTACAGATGTTAGTTTAATAATAATTATCATCATTAAGCACTTAACTGATTACTGTGAAAGTTGCTGAGAGTTTACTGGTTACAGATGAAAATATATTATTTCAACTTTTATTGGAGTAATAGACATAACTACAACTTTCAATTAAAACTCACACATCTCTCCTAAAACAGAAGTTTGAGAACACAAGGAACAGCAAAATATATCTCTACAAAACATAAACCAACACTTCAGTTTTAAGCATAATTAAAAAGTGTATAAGTGTCCTGACGATTCCGCTGGGTTACCCGTTAAATCAGCCCATAAAGAAAAGTGTTAAATTCTGTGGAATCGTTTGAATCAGCTGTATCATTCTACACAGTAGTTTTTGTTTCATTGTTATATTTTGCTTTATTTCACAACTAGCACATTCATCAGGACATGTTGTACCACAGTTAGTATTGATATATTGTTGTAGATCTATTAGACATATATTACATTGGTCACCTGTATAGTTAATCTTACATGACGTACAGTTACCTGTAACCTGGTCACATGATGTATTGTTACAACCTTTACTACAGTTGTATTGACATAATGGACCATATCTACCTTCTATACATTGATCACATTGAAAACCAGTAAATCCTTCTTTACATTCACATTGGCCATTCATTTTATGACAAACATTATTTAAACATCCACGATTGCATTGTAATGTACAGTTGTTGCCATAGCGACCATCTACACACTCCCAGCATTTATCGCCTTTGAAATGCTCCATGCAGGTACAACTGCCATTAACTTTATCGCAGCCATCTTGGCAACCATTACTACAATGCTTCTCGCAGCCTTCGCCGTATCTCCCTGTTATACATGAATCACAATCTCCGAAATATGCGCAACTGATGCATCCTGGGTCACATTTCTCACAGTTATAATATTGTCCGTATCTTCTTAAGAATGTACCTTCGTAACAGCTCATACAAACCCAGTTCATTTCTCCAGAATAGCATGTCTTACAGTTGGACGAACAATCTGTGTTACTATCGACTGAAATAAACAAAGATGTTTTGCCTGAAAATTTGAGCTCACGCTAAGCCTTTTTACAATGTAAAAGGTTGGCAACAGAAATACATTACCAAAATTTTACATTGAATAGTAAGATTTTTTCGAGCCACAACGGTGTAAATGTAATAGCAAACGTATTTGACAAGGTCAGAAACATAGCTGTAGTCCTGCATATATATATTTTATGAGAGTAACGTGTTTAAAAGACATTAATATTAGAAAATTACAATACATATTTAATATTTTTAGCCATTTGTCCCATATTTTTTCACAATTTGAACAAAGAAATGCGAAAATCGTCATTAAGAAAGCCACATGTTATTATGAAGATAAAATCACTAAAAAACATCTAAAACGACATAAGTGACATTTAGCAAATTTGTAACACTTTCATACCAATCTGAAGCGCAGATTAAAAAACAGCAGTTGTCATTCTAATATACATGCAAACACCGAATGAATAGCTAACGATTTACACATTTAGACTACATTTCTTAGGGATTGCACTTCGATCATGAAAATCATGAAGTTGTTATGGAACAATCTGAGAACAATCCATTTCCAACTGTGCACCATTTATCTATTAGTTGCAAAAATGTTAAATACATTACTGTAGCTATTATATCAAAGCTAGTTTTGCTACTACAACAGCTTAACTATTAAAGGGTTGTTAACTTAATGATCGGGTTTTATTTCTAAAAACTTACACAAAGCTCTTACATAGGCTTTGGTTAAACATATACCCATTGTATATTTAAAGCTTGGTTAGGTGCGCTGGACGCTGAGAATGACCTTAATTGTGTCGACAAGGCGTTAAACCCAATAACGAGGCGTTTAGATTCCAACCCAATAACATAAAAATATGAAATTACGAACTTACCTGTCGCTAGCAAAAACATCCAAACAAATATAAGTGTTGTCATAGTGTCTGAAAATATTAATTGAAATATTTTTATCAAACATTGTAGAAAATGTGTTTCTATGTTCTTAGATTGAGACCATTTAGTTGTACATATTTCGCAAATTGTAAATAAATTTTAGCATGTATACATGTATTATATTAGTTTTGTCAAAAGTATCTAAATATATCCAATTGTTAAATCTTCCAGTAGTTAAACGTGACGCCCTGATTTAGAGGCTTTTTAATTATTATAAAGACTTTCTAATACAAATAATGTAATGCATGGCTCTTTACGTATAATTATTCTAACAGTTTGATAAAGTTATCATGAAGATAAAATAAATGAATTGATAACCTTCTTTCACATGTACAAATGTAATCATAAATAATAATCAAAACGTTTTACCTTTTATATTTTCTTATGTTGGAATCTAAACGCCTCGTATCCTTTATTGCGTTATAATGATGAACAGTAAGTTCAAATTAAACTGACTTATTTATCAAAGTTGTTTACCTTTCATATATTTTGGTCTGTTGTTGCCACAAAACATTATATCCTGTTCTGTGTCACGTATAACAATATGTTAAACTTAAGCCTTGTCAATGAAGTTGTATACAATTTCATAATGTTTAGTTTTTATTCAACCGTTCTGATAAAATGAAGAGCCTATCAATCATACAGTTTGTACTTCAACTTCGTCTTAATTCGTTTGTTTCCGTTACTGCTACATAGCATATGGCCAATGGACACTTCGAAAGTTTATGTTGTACATACATTTTGTAATTGTCATTATCCTGTTTGTTTGTTTGTTTGGGTTTTACGGCGCATTAACACAAAAAGGTCATATCGCATCAAAAGCAATTGATGATACCATTAATTCAATCGATAATAATGATTTAAAGTCCGTTTATACCAATCAATTGCCCCAAAACAAACAACAATGAACATTGTTGATAATAAAACATCACGCTTTAACGGTTGACAAAAATGTTTATACTGTGTATTAGTAGATGTTAGAGTGTAATTAATCATATTTAGTTTGTTTAAAATACGTGATATGTTATGTGGTGTTTTCATTTAGGTTTTACACCATTCGTAAAAAAACTAAACAGTAATTTACGTCAATCCGTTTTAACTATATAGCTATCTTTGACAACTTATGTTGCCAATATGACGGATAGTTCACTTCATCGATCATCCTGAATGGTTTCTCATACTAGTAATTGCTCTTATTTAACAAGGCATATTCAACTTCTAGTAACAGCCGCGGCCGTCGCGTAGTGGTTAGCAAGTCTGAATCCGGAGATCGCGGGTTCGAGCCCGATCGCGGTAGGACATACCCTAAACAAGAGTTGTCGGCCTCATGGTAAGGTAAGTTAGTACTGGTGCTAGAAAAGTGTGCAGGAAACCTATATAATGAAGAGCTGGCCGTTGTATATATGACCTAAATATGTGTTGAATACGACGTTAAAAACTTCTAGTAATGGGGGTTGTTCAATATCATTATTGTCTTATTTTCTTGTAATTATAGATTTACCTGCCGTATCTACGAGCAATACATTGTCTGCATCAATTTGTTACCACGGAATTAACTCAGTCATTGCGCCTCTGTCTACAAATCCAATGGCTGTTTGTTTGATTCCTAATCTGGCCTACATGCATTCGTAGAGTTTGGCCATGAAATATTTTGTACAACCTTTCTAACGACTACTGTTTACTAAGTGGCGAATTTTTGAGTATCTGGCGAGGGAATGCACTTAGTTCTTGAAGCTTTGGTTTGGGGATAAAAACCTATGTTGCAAATTTTTTTCGTAGTAATTGTTGTTTTGGAATTCGGTTAATGTAAACTATAGTTTAATGCGTTTTAACAAATAAACGAACCCGGGCCAGTAGCGCTGTTGGTAGCCGCCGGGATTTGGAATCTCATGTTCCGAAGGCGGTACGGGTTCGAATCCCACCCGGGAAGGTTATACTCTTCCATGAAAATTTGAAAAAAATGCCAATTTTCCTCCATTAATAAGGAATATGGAGACGTTTCGGTCTTGTGGAAGGATAGGCGAGTACTGATTATTGACAAGGGACAAGACAATCTTGGTTAGGTGCGTAGTACGCCGTTATATGGCCTATCCAATGTGTTGCTACGGCGTTAAACCCAATAAAGAAATTATATGTTATTTATTAAATTTCTAGTTATCTGCAATAGAAAAATTGGCACTCTGATTCTGACTGTATAAACGACTGGCGAAAATCAGCGTAAACCTGAAGAAGGTACTAGTAGTATTCATAAAAAGAAATCGTTAATATTTATTACGTTAAATATTTCTTTATTAAAGATGTTTGTTAAATAACATCATCATTATACACTTAGCTGTTAAATGCTTAAGTTGCTGAAAGTATACTGCTAAAAGTGGGACACGTCTAGTTTAGCGGACCCCGGAAGTAAATATAAATAAGCGTGCGCAGCGTTCTGTTTCTATGAGCCGACGCGCGAAGATAAATGCGGGTAATTTTTGTTATTATGGGGGCTGCCGCCCCCACACCCCGCCGATATTAAAACGGATAACAAAAAAGCATTTTTGAATAGTAATTAAAAATAATTCATTTAAATAATGAATAAAAAACTGCATCGGTAAAAACAAAATGGCGTCCAAAATTTGTAAACAACGCAACGTCCGAGCATGCGCAATAGCGGGGTTCGCTAAACTAGATTCTATCCCTAAAAGTAATTAAATAATTTCACTTTTTATTGGAGAATCATACTAAAACCAAACTTTTCAGTTAGAACTCATTTGTTTTACTTATGAGTTTTAAAACATATCAGGAACAGAAATATAAAATTATTTTACAAAACTGGCATCATTTACACACAACTGTGTATGAGAATCAACAAATGTATTGTATCATCGCGGAATTAACACTTCATTGCGGCCAAAGCAGATATTAAAGTTCTGTGAGGTTCCTGGCTGATCCACTTGAATTATGATTATATCATCGCATTAAGAATACTTGTAAATACTGTGGCAGTGATTTTATCATTTGTATCATTCTACATAGTAATGTTTGTTTCATTGTTATATTTTGACTTATTTCACAACTGGCACATTCATCAGGACATGTTGTAGCACAGTTAGTATTGACATATTGTTGTAGATCTATTAGACACGTATTACATTGGTCACCTGTATAGTTAATCTTACATGACGTACAGTTACCTGTAATCTGGTCACATGATGTATTGTTACAACCTTTACTACAGTTGTATTGACATAATGGACCATATCTACCTTCTACACATTGATCACATTGATAACCAGTAAAACCTTCTTTACATTCACACTGACCGTTCATTTTATGACAAACATTATTGGAACGATGTTATTTAACATCGTTCCAATGGTAACAAGAAAGTATAAGATTACTCTTTTCACGATTCAACAATTTTCAACATAGACAAAGAGGCGTAGTTCAAGCGTGAAACTCATTAACATCTCATTTAAATGTAATACAACGCTGGCTTGTGTTGTCGTTCTTGAAACTCTTCAGGAAAAGGGAGGTTACTCTCAGGACATACAAATCTTTCAATGGAGACAGGACAACTCAACCCGTAGACAACTCAACCGTGACAACTGCAATGATTACTTGTTGGAGTAAAAGGGCCTACGATGTTTTTGACAATGCATGTCATATATATGCGTAGCTTAATTACATCATTCGATAGTAATAAACAATCAAAAAATAAGTTCAGGACATCGTTCCTCCAGCACTCCAGTGCTTTGATTTAAACATCCACGATTGCATTGTAATGTACAATTGTTCCCATAGCGACCATCCACACACTCCCAACATTTATCTCCTTTGAAATGCTCCTTGCAAGTACAACTGCCATTAACTTTATCGCAGCCATCTAGGCAGCCATTACTGCAATGCCTCTCACAGCCTTTGAAGTATCTCCCTTTTATACATGAATCACAATCTCCAAAATATTTACAACTGATGCATCGTGGGTCGCAATTCTCACAAATAAAATATTGACCATGTCTTGTTAAGAATGAACCCTCGTTACAACTCGCACAAACCCAGTTCCAGTCCGACTCTTCAGTATAACATGTCTTACAATTAGATGAACAATTCGTGTAACTCTCGACTGAAATATACATAAGAGATTCGTAAACATAATATAGACGTACACATCTAATATACTGCTGTACTTTGACATGTTAGGACATTAATTTTAATTATTATATTTTGGTTATGGAAAATGCCAGAAGAGTTTTATAACAATTGAAGAACGATCTGTGTGCAATGATACACCATTTATATATTAAATGTAAGAAGCTTAAGACAGTCGCTGACATATCGGAGATAGTCTTGTAACTACAACAGCTGAATGTTATAAAAAGAGTGTCAACTTAAGGCCGGTTCTACATTTCTATTGACGGAAAGCACTTAGCCTTTGGTAACATATATGTTGATTGTATGTATTTTACAAGATAGTGCAAAACGTACCTGTTGATAGTAAAAACACCCAAACTAATAAAAATGTTGACATTGTTTCTGAAAATATAAATTGAAATAATTATAAAGCAAACATTAAGTAAAATTTGTTTTTATGTTGTTGATTTTTAGATTGAGACAATTTAGCACATCACATTGTTTCAAGTTTTATAAATCAATATTAGGATTGATTTTATGTCATTACCATGAGTATTCTCGAGTTGAATTCTCGTGAATGATCAGTTAGCTCTAATTTAGAGCCCTAATACGCAGGGCTGTCATGATAAGTCAGAAGCGTAATGCGATATATTGAAATATGCTAGCACCGAATTGCGATACATACCACAATATATTGTGTTTTTAGATTCGTTGTTCCTCCGCTGTATTAAACAGAAACATTGCAATCTTACATGCAGCTACTGATATAATCTAGCCTCTTTTTGTCATTTAGGACTATGATATATGTTTTGCAAATAAAAAAGATGCTTGGATTAGAAGAAACAACCACACCCTTAGCTGCAGAACAACCTAGCAATCAAGCTCCAGGACGCCATGCTTGTTTCACAACTTCCTGTCCTAAAGTATTGGACTCAAGAACATGTTTGCACAAGTTCCGTACAACCAATCAAACGCGCTTAAATCTGTTAGAATCTTGGAACTGAAATTTAATCGACTGGCCCATGGAACTGACGTCTCGCTACTTTCACTTCGCGAAGGTAAGAATTTTCCATTGAAATAAAAAAATATCGCTAAATACCGATACGTTAAATTCGTACCGCGGTACCTATTGCCACAACTGCGTATTGCAAAATACTGATATACCGGTAAATCGTGACAGCCCTTTTAATACGTAATGTTTTGTATAAAATACTATGTGATGTATGGTGCTTTACGCTTAATTCTTCTAACATCTTGAAACGTGATATAGACAATAAATTAAATGAATAAGCAACCATCATATGCGTGTACTAAATGTAATTAACCATGCTTTACTTCTGTCGTTAACAAATGTATATGTTGTAAAATGCAATTAATTATATTTAGGTTGTTGTATACGCTTGCGTCATAATTCTATTGCTTTCATTTAAGGGTTACACCATTTATAAACACTTCTTGTACGGTAATTTACGTAAATGCGTTTGATATATGCAGATTTTCTTGACACTTCTGATACCAGTATACGATATACCGTGTTAGCCGCCAGGCTTGCTTAGTTGGTAGCACACAAGTCTACTGATAGAGAGGTCGTGGGTTCGATCCTCGGGCGCATACTGTCATGGAGCTTGGTCATGAAACTATTTCTACTGCTATTCCCCCTCCTACCAATGATTCTTATATGATTACATATGTAGGGTAGTGTCAGTCACAGACGAATGTATGCGCCTAGTAGTTGGTTAATAGCTAAATCCAGAGATTTCGCCTTTCCAGGAACAGTGAGTAGGTTGACTGACCGCCGTTATATGACCTATACAATGTGTTGCTTCGGCGTTAAACCCAACAAACAAACAAGCTATATCATGTATTTGTGCGGAAGTATCGTGATATAAGAGTCCTCGTACTGCATTTGTGTGCCCTAGTGAAAGTGATTATTCGAGCATCATTTAGTCAGTGCTAGCTTGATTCAACAGAAGCGAGTAAAGCATGTCTGCAAATATAAGAGATATGTATTTTTGTAATGTGGCTAATGTAAATGATATTTTAACAAATCATTGTGTCGCAAGTTCAGAATTGACAGTAAATATACATTCTTATTCTGTGTTGTTGGTGTTACATTGTATCTTGTATAAATGTATTCCATCGTACAATATTATGTTATTTATTATTTTACCAGTGACCTGGAATGGGACAATGGTCGAAGTCAGGCTGTATTATGAACCAGGGAGCCTTGTTACTCATTATATTGCAACAAAGTTAACATAATCGTGAAGCAGGTACTAGTTACATTCTTAACAATAAATTTCATTGGTAGTTATTTTGATATCTTACTACGATAATATATCTTTATTAAAGATGTTAGCGCAATAATATCATCATTAAGCACTTAACTGATAACTGTGAAAGTTGCTGAGAGTATACTGGTTAAAATGAAAATATATATTCTTAACTTTTATTGGAGTAATAGACGTAACTACAACTTTCAATTAAATCTCACACATCTCTCCGAAAACTAAGAAAATCAAGAACAGCAAAATAAATATATTCTAAAGCACTGGTAATTTTCGTACAAATGGAAATTAGAATCAACCGTGTTTTGTATAATCACAGAATTAACGCTTCATGGTCTTTAAGCATAATTGAAAAGTGTATAAGTGTCCTGACGATTCCGCTGGGTTATCCGTTAAATCAGCCCATAAAGAAAAGTGTTAAATTCTGCGGAATCGTTTTAATCAGCTGTATCATTCTACACAGTAGTTTTTGTTTCATTGTTAAATTTTGCTTTATTTCACAACTAGCACATTCATCTGGACATGTTGTACCACAGTTAGTATTGATATATTGTTGTAGATGTATTAGACATGTATTACATTGGTCTCCTGTATAGTTAATCTTACACGATGTACAGTCACCTGTAAACTGATCACATGATGTATTGTTACAACCTTTACTACAGTTGTATTGACACAATGGACCATATCTACCTTCTACACATTGATCACATTGTAAACCAGTAAAACCTTCTTTGCATTCACATTGGCCATTCATTTTGTGACATACATTATTTAAACATCCACGATTGCATTGCAATGTACAATTGTTCCCATAGCGACCATCCACACACTCCCAGCATTTATCTCCTTTGAAATGCTCCTTGCAAGTACAACTGCCATTAACTTTATCGCAGCCATCTAGGCAGCCATTACTGCAATGCCTCTCACAGCCTTTGAAGTATCTCCCTTTTATACATGAACCACAAACTCCGTAATATTCGCAACTGATGCATGCTCGGTCACATTTCTCACAGTTATATGATTGACCATTTCTTTTTAAGAATGAACCTTCGTCACAGCTTATACAAACCCATTTCATATTTCTAGGATAGCATGTCTTACAATTGGGCGAACAATCTGTGTTACTATCGACTGAAATGAACATAAAGATGTTTTGCCTGAAAATTTGAGCTCACACTAAACCTTTTCACGATGTAAAAGGTTGACAACAGAAATACATGACCAAAATTCTATATTTAATAGGAGATTATTTCGAGCCACAACAGTTTCAATGTAATAGCAAACGTTTTTGACTAGATCAGAAACATAGCTGTAGTCATGCAAATATTTTTATGAAAGTAAAGAGTTTAAAAGACATTACAATTTAAAATTACAATACATATTTAATATTTTTAGCCAATTGTCCCCTTTTTCTCAATTTGAACAATTAAACGCGATAATACTTATTAAGATAGCCACGTGTTATTATGAAGATAAAACCACTGAAAAACTTCTTAAGCGACGTCACATCAGTGACATTTAGCAAAACACCATACGTTTAGACCAAACTGAAGCGCAGATTAAAAAAACAGCGGTTGTCATTTTAATATACATGCAAACACAGAATAAATAGCTTATTATTTACACATTTAGGCTACATTTCTTCGATCATGAAAATCATAAAGTAGTTACAGAACAATCTAAGAACAAGCCGTTTCCAATTGTGCACCGTTTATTTATTAGTTGCAAAAATGTTGAAGACATTACTGTAGCTATTATATCAAAGCTAGTTTTGCTACCATAATAGCTGAATTATATAAAATGATTGTTAACGTAATGCTCGAGTTTAACTTCTAAAACCTTACATAAAGCTCTTACATAGGCTTTGGTTAAACATATACATGTACCCATTGTATATTTAAAGCTAGGTTACGTGCACTGGACGCTGTAGAATGACCTTAATTGTGTTGACACGGCGTAAAAACCAAATCAAATAAAAATAATATGAAAGAACGAACTTACCTGTCGCTAGCAAAAACATCCAAACAAATATAAGTGTTGTCATAGTGTCTGAAAATATTAATTAAAGTGTTGTTGTTTTTTTGTCAAACATTGATGAAAAGGTTTTTCTTTGTTATGAGATTGGAACCATTTGGTTGTACACATTTCACAAATTGTAAATAAATTTTAGCATTATATATTATATTAGTTTTGTCCTAAGTATCTAAATATATCCAATTGTTAAATCTTCCAGTAGTTATAAGTGACGCTCTGATTTAGAGGCTTTATAATTATTATTAAGACTTTCGATTGAAAATAATGTAATGCATGGCTCTATACGTAAAAGTGTGATAAAGTTATCATGAAGATAAATTAAATGAATAGACAGCCTTCTTTCACATGTACAAATCGAATCGAAAATTTTAATTAAAAATTTTTACCTTTTATATTATGTTCAATCTAAACGCCTCGTATCCTTTATTGTGTTATAATGTTGAACAGTATGCTCAAATTAAACTGACTTATTTATTAAAGTTGTTTACCTTACCTTTCATATTTTTTGTTCTGCGGAAGCCACAAACCACATATCATGTTTTGTGTCATAGATAACAATATGTTAAACTTAAGCCTTGAGTATGAAGTTGTATACCATTTCAAAATTTTCCGTTTTTATTCAACCGTTCTGATAAAATAAAAAATGATGAGTCTATCAATCATACAGATTGTACTTAAACTTTGTCTTAATTCGTTTGTTTCCGTTACTGCTACATAGCATATGGCCATTGAACACTTTGGAAGTTTATGTTGTACATACATTTTGTAATTGTCATTATCCTGTTTGTTTGTTTGTTTGTATGTTTGTTTGTTTGTTTGTTTGTTTGGGTTTTACGGCGCATTAACACAAAAAGGTCATATCGCATTAAAAGCAATTGATGATACCATTAATTCAATCGATAATAATGATTTTAAGTCCGTTTATACCAATTAATTGCCCCAAAACAAACAAAAATGAACATTGTTGATAATAAAACATCACGCTTAAACGGTTGATAAAATGTTAATACTGTATGTTAGTAGATGTAAGAGTGTAATTAATCATATTTAGTTTGTTTAAGGTAAGTGATTCGTTTTGTGATGTTTTCATTTAGGTTTTACACCATTTGTATAAAACTAAACGGTAATTCACGTCAATCCGTTTTAACTATGCATCTTTCTTTGACAATATGACGGATAGTTCACTTCATCAGTCACTTTGAATGGTTTCTATTAGTAGTACTTGCTCTTATTTAACAAGACATATTCAACTTCTAGTAACTGGGATAGTACAATAGCAAATTTGTTAGCTGGATTTTTCAACGAAAAAAAAATTGGCTAATAGTTTGGCGAAACACGGGCGGGCGGGCGTCCGGTGTCGTTAACAATTGCGTTAAAGTTTTCGATTTAGCATATATCTCTGCCATTTATTGTCATATCTTTAGGAAACTTCTACAACGAAAACATACCATGTGATGAACAGAATAGAGTAACCACAACTCTACCTACCTTTATAATGGGTCATTTCCCTTTGTAAGTTTTGCGTTAAAGTTTTTTAATCCGGCTTTAATGTGGTTTCCACATTACATTTCTTTTTTGCCAATATGACGGATAGTTCACTTCATCAGTCACCCTTAATGGTTTCTTATAGTTGTTGTTGCCCATATTTAACAAGACATATTCAACTACTAGTTATGGGCGTTGTTCAATAACCTAATTGTCTTATTTTCTTGTAATTATGGATTTACCAAGCCATGTCTGTGACATGATCGCTTTTTTATATTTACGTCGTACACGCAATACATTGTCTGCATCAACTTGTTACCACGGAATTTACTCAGTCATTGCGCCTCTGTCTACAAATCCAATGGCTGTTTGTTTGATTCCTGGTCTGGGCCTACATGCATTCGTAGAGTTTGGCCATGAAATATTTTGTACAACCTTTTTAACGACTACTGTGTACTAAGTGGCGAATTTGTGAGTATCGCGCGAGGGATTGTACTTAGTTCTTGAAGCTTTAGTTTGGGGATAAAAATCATCAAGCCAATTCAAGAAAAATGTAAAACTATATCTTGCAATATAAAACAATCAATTGTAAGTGGCCCATCATTCTTAATATGGCATGGTTATAAATCTTGCATGGTACTTAAAACAAGTCAAGTGCAATGGGTTTCAGGTTTGGCGATTTCTTCGAAGGGACCATGCGATTCGAGGACGCTTATATGTGACGACATCTATTTTGGAATATCAAACTCAATATCTCATGAATAAACTATGTCTGCAAATTTTCGTTGTAATTGTTGCTTTGGAATTCGGTAAATGTAAAATATATTTGAATTAGTTTTAACAAATTTATGTGACTTTTGGTCAGAAATGACGGTAAAATTATCTTCTCACTCTATATTATTCTGGGTCTTTTTATACCATTGTATCTTTTTTACTGGGTTGAACGCCGTGTGAACTCATTTTTGGTCATTTAACAGCGTCCAGCGCACCTAACCTAGCGTTCCTTGACCCTTCATCTATAACCAGTACTCACCTACCCTAAAAATTTCCATATATCTTTTTAATGGAGAAAATTTGACAATATTGTCAAATTTTCAAGCATTCATAACAAGAAATTGTTAATATTTATTACATTAAATAGTTATGTCTTTATTAAATATGTTTGTTAAATAACATCATCATTAAACACTCAGCTGTTAACTGTTTTAGCTGCTGAAAGTATACTACTAAAAGTAATTGAATAATTTCACATTTTTATTGGAATAAAATACTAAATCCAAACTCTTCAGTTAAAACTCATGTGTTTTACTTAAGAGTCTCAAAACATATTAGGAACAGAAATATAAAATTTAAAGTACTGGCATCATTTACTCACAACCGTGTATGAGAATCAAACACTGTATTGTATCATCGGGGAATTAACACTACATTGTGGTCAAAGTACATAAATAAGTTCTGTGAGGTTCCTGGCTGATCCACTTGAATATTGATTATATCATAGCATTAAGAATACTTGTAAATACTGTGGCACTGACGTTATCATTTGTATCATTCTACATAGTAATGTTTGTTTAATTGTTATATTTTGACTAATTTCACAGCTAGCACATTCATTAGGACATGTTGTACCACAGTTAGTATTGATATATTGTTGTAGATCTATTAGACTTGTATTACATTGGTCACCTGTAAAGTTAATCTTACATGACGTACAGTTACCTGTAACCTGGTGACATGATGTATTGTTACAACCTTGACTACAGTTGTATTGACACAATGGACCATATCTACCTTCTACACATTGATCACAATGAAAACCAGTAAAACCTTCTTTACATTCACACTGACCATCGATTTTATGACAAACATTATTTAAACACCCACGATTGCATTGTAATGTACAATTGTTTCCATAGCGACCATCCACACACTCCCAACATTTATCGCCTTCGAAATGCTCCTTGCAAGTACAACTGCCATTAACTTTATCACAGCCATCTAGGCAACCGTTACTACAATGTTTCTCACAGCCTCCGCCGTATCTCCCTGTTATACATGACCCACAATCTCCGAAATATTCACAACTGATACATCATGGGTCACATTTCTCACAATTATAATATTGTCCGTATCTTCTTAAGAATGTACCTTCGTAACAACTCATACAAACCCAGTTCATTTCTCCAGAATAGCATGTCTTACAGTTGGACGAACACTCTGTGTTACTTTCGACTGAAATAAACAAAGATGTTTTGCCTGAAAATTTGAGCTCACACTAGGTCTTTCACCATGTAAAAGGTTGACGACAGAAAAGCATTAACAAAATTTCAAATTAAATATTATTTTGAGCCACAGCAGTGTAAATGTAATAGCAAACGTTTGTGACAGGATTAGAAACATAAATGTAGTCCTGCAAATATTTTTATGAGATTCAAGTGTTTCAAAGACATTAATATAAAAAAAATTACAATCCATGTTTTATTTTTTAACCGGATGTTTCAACGAAAAATGTCGGCTTATAGTTTGGCGAAACACGGGCGGGCGGATGGGCGGGCGGGCGGTCTGTCGAGCGGGCCTCCGGTGTCGTTATCAATTGCGTTAAAGTTTTCAATTTAGCATATATCTCTGCCGTTTATTGTCAGATCTTTATGAAACTTCATACAATGATAACATACCACGTGATAAACAGAATAAGACAGTAACCACAACTCTACCTGGCTTTATTATGGATTATTTTCCTTTGTAATTTTTGCGTTAAAGTTTTTTAATCCGACTTTAATGTGGTTTCCACATTACATTTCTTGTTTAGCTAATTGTGCCATATGTTTTCACAATATGAACATTTAAACGCGAAAAGCCTCATTAAAAAGTCATGTGTTATTATGAAGATGAAATCACTGAAAACATCTAAAAAACATAAGTGACATTTAGCAAAACACCATACTTTTATTGGTTTCAACGTCGTGTTCAATACATACCTTCGATTGGCAAGAACCTCGGTAAATGGTCATGAATACAACACATTCCTTTTGTTAGTCTCGATACAATATGAATAGTAGCTAACTTAAAAGTGATGAAGTTGGTACTTATGATAACTAGTGTAACAAAAATATAATTATACAGGACTTACTTCCACAATATGATGTGTTTATTTATGAAAATCATAAGGATTTACACTATAGAATATGCATATAACATAAAACAAAATTAAAACATGTGAATTTCTCTATTCACAATAATTCAGAACATTTGGTTGCCATGGTGACTTTTTTAAAACGATATATTTTTGTAATACAAATGTGAAGTTAAAAATTTTTCATCACATCTTTATGAAGGGTATATTGCATTATCATTATTTCATGACAATAATATATAATAAGAATATATGGATTTTGAATGGGAATTGAAGAAGTGGGTAAATGGGTACTTTAAATAATAATGCATTTTAAATTTTTCAAATAAGATTTTCCATTTTTTGATAATTCAGAATTAAAAAATTATTTACCCCACCTGAAGTGATTAACTATTAAAAACATGCATTTGAGTTTTATACTTAATCAGTTGCTATATTTTAGACATGATGAAAATAATAGTAAAATTTACTCAATTTTTGCTTCTTATACTAGGTATTATCAACATCTGGTAGGCCTAGCTATTGTATTGAAATTTAAAAATTCGGTGACCTTTTGCTTTTTTCACATCTATCTGATAAAAATTCATTTAATCTCATATTTAAACACAATTAAAAATGTTACTAAGTCACTAATTTATTTTGATGTAAAAAATAGACTTTTTGACCAATTTTTTATAAGTGGGTGGGGCACTTTTCATTTTTAACATACATTTTGCGGAATTCGCTGAATAAAATGGTAAAAAAATGCATGATAAAGTGAGATTCATCGAATTTATAACATTTGTCACTAACATATTCATCATTTAATGACAAATGGACTGTTTCCTATGCATCTGACTGATATATGCTATTTTTGGCGGAGATTTACATGTTTTTTGGGAGTCATTTTGAAATGACCATAACCCTTTTAAATGTTTGGTGACCCTAATTTATTTGATCAAATTACTTCAGATGTGCCAAAACAAATTCACGAATATTCCAAAATGTATTATAAACCTCTCTCTTGACAAAATCTCATAACCCTGAATATTTGCTTCAAAAGCTTGTTTTTTTGGTGGGTGGGGTAATTTGACAGACGATTTTCGAGCAAAATGACAAACCGAGTTACCTAAAGACTACTTTAGGGACGAACGCACGAAATATGATACATACAATCACACGTAATCATCCATAAAATTAACTATTATATCATTTTACGCTATTATAACGCATTTGTGGTATTTTATAATAGTTTACCTGATTTTTACCGACATAATGTATCAAAAAGAGTCTCGTAACTTTTTTCAAAGGTCGGTGACCTATGTTTTTCCCCCATAAAATCAAACAATATTAATGTCTGATTTATGATGCAAAATTTAAGCAAAAGTTAAGTTCTGTATATATATAAAAAATATGTTGAACATTTATCTTAATCCCTTGAAAAATAACCAATTTTGGGCATACAGGATGGAGACCAGTTAAGAGCCTACAAGGAAAAATATGGAATTTTTGATAATTAATTTTCTTGTACTACAATTCTTACAGATTATTAACTTATAATCAAGCGAAAAAATAATATTCCGGTGGTTAATAATTTTTTGCTGTAGGTACTTTTCTAAATTGTCAAAATTCTTCCTCAAATCAGCAGTTTCAGAGGTGGTGACCTTCAATTGACCTTGACCCAAAAACGAGTTCGGTGACCCGCAAATTTTATTACATTTTTTAAAAGTTTAAACATTGAACAACATTTGTGCAAAGTTTCAACAAAAGTTAAGTCCTTTTAAAAATGTGATCTCATGGACCCACCCCATTAAGCCTTGTTAATGAAGTTGTATACATTTTCATAATGTTTAGTTTTTATTCAACCGTTCTGATCAAATGAAGAGTCCATCAATCATACAGATTGTACTTGAACTTCGTCTTAATTCGTTTTTTTTTTCGTTATTGCTACATAGCATATGACCGTTGAACACTTTGGAAGTTTATTTTGTGCATGTTGTATTTGTTATTAACTATTTATATCAGTAAATTGCTTCAAAACATCCAAACGACCATGAACAGTGTTGATAATAAAACATCATGCTTAAATTGTTGATAAAATGTACATACACTGAATGTTAGTAAGCGTAAGAGTGCAATTAATCATATTTAGTTTGTATAAGATACGTGATACGTTTTGATGTGTTTTCATTTAGGTTTCACACCATTTGTAAAAACAAAACAAAAACTAAACAGCAAATTATGTCAATCCGTTTTGACTATGCAGATTTCTTTGAATAGTTATTAGCCGGATTTTCTACGCTTTTTCCGGCGTAAATGTTTTTTCTTTACCATATATATCTGCCATTAATTTTCAAATCTTTATGGAACTTCATACAATGATAAGTTTTAAGTTTTGTGTAAAAGTTTTTTTTAAATCGTGCTTTAATGATTTCGTTGTTGCCAATATGACGGATAGTTCACTTCATCAGTCATCCTGACGGATTTCTGATAGTACATGTAGTACCTGCCCATATTTAACGAGTCATATTCTACTGCTAGTAATGGGGTTTGTTCAATATCATGACTGTATTATTTACAGTAATTATTGATCTACCAAGCCATGTCTGTGAAATGATCGCGTCGTTTGTTAAATTTACGTCGTACACGCGATACATTGTCCGCATCAACTTGTTACTACGGAATTTACTCAGTCATTGCGTCTCTGTCTACAAATCCAATGGCTGTTTGTTTGATTCCTGGTCTGGGCCTACATACATTCGTAGTGTTTGGCCATGAAATATTTAGTACAACCTTTCTAACGACTACTTTGTACTAAGGGGCGAATTGTTTAGTATCTGGCGATGGAATGTGCTTAGCTCTTGAAGCTTTGGTGTTGGGATAAAAACCTATTAAGCCAACGCAAGAAAAATGTTAAAATGTATCTAGCAATATAAAACAATTAAGAGTAAGTAGCCAATCACTCTTAATATGGCATGATTATAAATCTTGCATGCTACTAAAAACAAGTCAAGTGCAAGGGTTTCAAGTTTGTTGATTTCATCGAAGGAACAATGCGATTCGAGGACGCTTATATAAGAAGCCACCTATTTGGGAATATCAAACTCAATATCTCATGAATATACTATGTCTGCAAATTTTCGTAGTATTTTTTGCTTTGGAATTCGGTTAATGTAAAATATATTTGATTGCGTTTTAACAAATTTATGTAACTTTCGATCAGAAGTGACAGTAATATTATCTTTTTATTCTATATTTATTATGGGTACCATTTTATCTAAAATGAAATGTTTTAGTCGATCAATTATATGTTATTTATAAAATTTCTAGTTATTTACAAGAGAAAAATCGGCACTCCGATTCTGACTGTATAAACGACACAGGAGTAACTTGAGAGATTGCAACGAAAATCGGCGAATTTTTGAAGCAGGTACTCGTAGCATTCATATCAAGAAATCCTTAATATTCAGTGAATTAAAAATTTCTTTTTTTTTAAATGTTTGTTGAATAACAGCATCATTAATCACTCAGCTGTTAACAGTTTAAGTTGCTGAAAGAATGTTTTATTTGAGTAAAATACAATAATAAATTTCAGTTACAACTCGATTTACTTAAAACATATCAGGAACAAAAATACATATAAAACTTTTTAAAGTACTGACATCATTTACACGCTATTGTGTAAGAAAATCAGTCACTGTATTGTCTTGTCGCGGAATAAACACTTCGTTGTGGTCAAAGCACGTCAAAGCACGTCGGGCTCTCGGCTGGTGATCCACTTGAATCTTACTTGCATCATTGCATTAAGAATACTTGTAAATACTGTGGCACTGATTTTATCATTTGTATCATTCTACATACCATAAGTAATGTTTGTTTTGTTGTTATACTTTGCTTTATTTCACAACTAGCACATTCATTAGAACATTTTGTACCACAGTTAGTATTGATATATTGTTGTAGATCTATTAGACATGTATTACATTGGTCACCTGTATAGTTAATCTTACATGACGTACAGTTACCTGTAATCTGGTCACATGATGTATTGTTACAACCTTTACTACAGTTGTATTGACACAATGGACCATATCTACCTTCTATACATCGATCACATTGTAAACCAGTAAAACCTTCTTTACATTCACACTGACCATTCATTTTATGACATACATTATTTAAACATCCACGATTACATTGTAATGTACAGTTGTTGCCGTAGCGACCATCCACACACTCCCAGCATTTATCTCCTTTGAAATGCTCCATGCAAGTGCATGTACCATTAACTTTATCACAGCCATCTAGGCAGCCATGACTGCAATGCTTCTCACAGCCTTCACCGTATCTTCCTGTTATACATGACCCACAATCTCCGTGGTATTCACAACTGATGCAACCTGGATCACATACGTGACACTCGTAGTACGCCCCAAACCTTTTATGGAAAGTACCTTCGTAACAACTCATACAAACCCAGTTCATCTCTCCAGATAAGCATGTCTTACAGTTAGATGCACAATCTGGATTACTGTAAACTAAAATGAGAAAATGAGAACAGTTAATTGACTTGTAGATAATTGAAATCACTCTTTGAAAGTTGTAAATATGGTCAGATTTAACACAAAGAGGGTTTAAGGAAAACATATCAAGAAAAGCAACTGTCCAATAACAGATATTTTCCCCAAAAGCAAAAGGCAATGCATTATGGGGTATATATTTTACAAATTGAAAAATAACTATTACAACGCCACAAATGAGAGACAAAAACAAGACCCTAAGAGTTAGGTCGTACATGATTTGGTTATTTGAACAGTTTTAGAGTTGAAAACGGTCGTTTGTTTATTTGAACAATTAGTGCGTCGCATATTCATTGTCTATCGCCTATCCCGTTACATGGTACGACATTTCCATAGCAGTTTTAATCGGAGGTGTAGTTTACTTATAAATCGTGATAATCGTGTAAACATAGTGAGATCGGTTATAAGTTGACGTTTTTTGTAAGATCCAGCCCAAGAGGCTTTGCCAGTGAGAATGGTTAGATAATTTATGTTTTGAATATCATTCGAGGATGAGATAACTTAATCATAACGTGAACTGACTCAGACGCAGTGAATGAAAGGGCTGACATACCTGCATGTAGGAGAATCACTATAGCTAATCTGAATGATAACATTGTTTCTGAAAAAAAAATGAAAGAAATTATGTATTATATTTCTGAAGTTATGAAATCATCAATAATTTCATTGCCTATGATTCCGTACCAATAAAATATCATGAAAAGTTGACTATTATGTCTATGTATGAGCAATGTCTAGTTGTCGGTGCCCTCTGGAAGACATAACGGGTAATAGTTCTAAAAATCGTCACTTAAAGGTAGTTAAAAAAGTGACTTTTCGTAAATAATCGAATAGAGAATATGGGTAAAGGCGGAAAGTCCATTAAAAAAAAGAAAATGAAAGTATTGGTACTACCATTTGTCTTGTCACTTCTGTGAATTCTTTATCATTCAATGTTATACAAGCCTTAGACCCATGTTTGCGAGCTTACGATATTAGGTAAGCACTTTATAATCAATATCTACTAATGAGCCACCTAAAAATACAAAACTGATTACCTTGTGTACTTTTTGTAATATTCTAAAAGTAATTATCCCACTCTGTGTTACATGGTATTTTCAACTTAAAATTATGTTAACTGCTTAAAACATCTTAGTGTGTTATTGCCGTATACTATTTCTGTTTCATTTCAGTCATTTAGTTGTATGGCAATCAATCATACAATTAATTCATTCTGTTGAAGTTCGTTTATGTAACATTCGGGAATTGTCGGGTGTTTTCACAATATCATTAACATCGCCTTTTAAGTAATCAGCGACTGCTTTAGAATATCCTACAATGTACAATGTTGATGATATATGATTATTATTGTGATTAAAATATACATTGTATATCTCTACCGTAGATATGACTGTGTAAGATTCAACCATTCATACTTGATTTTAAACTATGTATAATAATCAGTTTAAGAGTTGTATACTTTTTCGAAGTCACAATGAAATAGTCGCATTTACACCAATGCAATAAAGTCGAAACAAGCAAATACATACGAAAGCCTTGTTATTTTATGCATGAGGTATCATACTGTAAACAATAATAAAATGGTTGGTAAAAATAATAATTAAAATATGTTTTATTTAATATTATAGGCATTAAATTAACTCATGTGACATGCTGAACATGTGGTGATAAACTGCGTATACGTGTAACATACACTGCCCTCCAAAAGTTTCTTCACTATACATTTGATTAAATTGCTACAATTTCTAAGTTCTAGTTTTAAGAATTATCATATTCTTGTTTATTTCATTCATTGTTCATGCAGCTAAAATGGAATTTCTATTGGTACATTTTATTTTTTGGGTTGCAGCTAAAGTTATCTATCAGCCTCCGAAGCTATGGCCAATGTATTTCAATAAACAAATATCAATTTAGAGATATTTTTGTTATTTCATATCCATAAGAAAATGTACTGATAAGAAAAAGCAAAATTGAAAATCACTTAACAATAGATGCTTCAACAACCACATGAAATTCTATTTATTACAATATAAATTGTGAATGTGTGAAGAAACTTTTGGAGGGCAGTGTATAATAAAGGAAAACATATTTTTATTATTTTTACTTATATTTTTTATTTTATTTATGTTTTCTTATATTGTTTCATGCTTGAAGTACTTTAAAACAAACAAGTATGATTAATTGTAGCCTCGCACTTTTTAAAGATTTGTTGTCAAATGTTTAACTCTCTTCAACACGGATGCGTTTTCAACTACGTGCACTCCCAATTGTCCGAAATATTTTGGCTCACCTGAGCATTAGGTGCTCAAGGCAAGCAATTATTGGGGTTTATCCGGCGTATGTGCATACGTTAGTACGTGCGTACTAGCGCCCGTCCGTCCGTCTCATGTAATTTCTTCAAATATTGTCTTGTAATTACATTTTCTAAATTTGGCATGTCGTATCACTATTTAATAGGGGTGTAACGGTTAACCGATATACCGGTTAATATTGCAATACGAATTCTGACGGTTATTAATCGGTTCGTTTTTTCTCTAAACCGATTTTCTAGTTATGTTCCATACTGATTGTTTTTATCAGCATCCGAAATTTAAATGTTTGAATAAATGTTTGTAAATTTTGTTTGAAACTTAAAATAGTCTTTATGTGCTTTAATAGGTTAATAATTATACCCCCACTTCGAAGAAGAGGGGGGGTATACTGTTTTACCCTTGTCCGTGCGTACGTCCGTCCGTTACAAAATTTCCGTCGCAGTTTTCTCAGCAACTATAACATGCAACAGCCTAATACTTTGCATATTGCTTCATCCCATAGTCCCATGTGGTGTTAAGCGATTTCATGCTCCTTGCTCATCTACTTCCTGTTTGTCGCATATTTTTAGATTTTTGCGGGGGTATCACTAGTGAGCATTAGCTCACAGATTTACTTGTTATCTTTGAAAGTCCTTTTCTAACTGCACTTTTCTAACTACATGTAATAGATTATTTGAGATAATATATGTGTAATTTTGATCAAATTACTTATTAAGACGATGCTTGTGCATTTATTCATGTTTCGCTTGTCGATGAAAAAACAATACTTATTGCAATATATTGCAATACGAGCTTTATGTATTGCAATATATTGCAATACGGTTTTTACCGTATTGTTAAACCCCTACTTTTTAGGTCCTTTTACCACCATTGTTCAAATTATGTTCCTGGGTCAATATTAGTCCTGTCATAGGGTTCAATAGACTAAAATGTTTAATGTCTTTTTTCTCTAAAATTGTAGATTAGATCTAGATAGCCTAGAGCTATCATATTAGGCATGTGGCATCAACTTAAGGTTCTTTACCAAGAGGTTTTCAAATTATGGTCCTCGGTCTGAATTGGCCTGTCCTAGTAGTCACTAGTTATATGAGAAATTGTTAAAATATTATTAAAGCTGTTAGGCCCAAAGGTCAAAATTTGCCCTGCTTCTGAGGTCATATGACCTTCGATTCTACCGGGTGAGTGGTCTATGGTCCTCAGGATCCTCTTGTTAATGCAATATTTGCATAATATGATTAGGATAATGTTTTTACGTAAATCTTCGAAAATTCTTGGAAATGATTTCATAAATTAACAAATATATTTAAGCTTCAACCACCTATTTTTATTTATATTCTTGTTATTGTAAATATGTGGTTGAATTGAAAAAAAACTAACCTGTATATAAACGAAATAGACAAAGATGTTTTGTGTAATCCATATTGTTTGTTTTACAGAGAGACTCAGAGGAAGACGAGCAGTGTCAGATTATTGTCATTCATACACAACAAGGTAACGATTTTGTATCATATATTTATGTAGAAACAGTAGTCCTATGGTAGGACGCGCGCTTAGGGATCGCGAGGTATCGGATTCGAACACCACAAATTAATTGCTACTTTGTGAAATGTTTTCGTCGAACTGTTAATTTGAAAATACATATACAGTATAACCTCTTCTGAGCAGCCCTCTTCAGAAGACCTTCTGCTCAACTGCAGCTTTTGATATTTCTTTAAAGCGTATTTTTGTTTAATTTAACCTCTGCAGAGCAACAACCTCTATACAGCAACATTTTAGTGCCTCCCAATGGGTGTTGTTCTGTTCAAGAGAGGTTGTACTGTATCCATTGAATATGTAGTAATTAGTTTTTATTGGTAATACTTGTAGCACTAATTGATATGTGTCAAATTGCTTGTTTCATATAGTGATTGGAAAGCTGAATGTAAAACTGAAAGTGCTTTTGGGTTAACATACAATTATTATATTATTAAACCATCTTACATGTTTTTTAGATAACTTATTTTCATTTATTGAAATTCACAGTTGTTTATATATTGTAACATATGAAGGGGCTAAAGTACTTTTTAGCTCGACTGTTCGGAGAATAGTAGGGCTATCCTACTCAGCTGTGCGTCGGCGTTGGCGTAACACTTCTTGGTTAAGTTTTTAGGTGCAACATTTTTGTATCTTTTATATCTTTGCAAGTACTGGAGGGATTCACTTAAAACTTTATTTGTGTTTACGGGGTTACTATTGAAGTTCAAATACCAAGTAACATAACTCTAGGATGAATTCGGACTGAACTATGGCCCTTATATACTTAAAAATTTCTTGGTTAAGTGTTTAGGTGCAACATTTTTTCTTTGCAACTACTGAAGGGATTTACGGGGGTACTAATTGACGACAAATACCTAGTTGCATAACTTTAGCAAGAATTTTGACTGGATTATGGCCCTCTAATACTTAAGGCAACTGCATTTATACAAAAATAAAAGCAATTTTTTTCAAGTCATGTGTTTAGTTTTGACCAATCGGATTGTTTTGTTTTGTTTAGGTTGTTATTATTGTTACATGTGCAGGTTGTTTTCTAGGTCGTGTGTGTTTTTGTACTTTAAACGATGGACTTGTCCACTAAATAGATGAATAACCTAATGCATGAACTGTATTTTAATTATTTAACCATACCTCTTGGATATTTAATATTTATTTTAAATAGTGACATGCACATTATAAATTTTATATAAAGATATGTTTATAAAATAAGTGTAAACTAACTAAACTATAGATTTGTAAAACTAAATCAACCCTAAACACAAGTGTGTAATGAACCCGGCAATGTTTGTATACGCAATGTTTACGTGGACGACCTGTACAGATCGTCCACGTAAACATTGCGTATATAAACATAGCCAGTTTTATTACACACCAATATTTAGGGGTGAATTTTTTTTACAATTTTATAGTTGAATTAGTTTACACTTATTTTATAAACATATCATTATATAAAATTTACTATTTGCATGCAGACTATTTAATATAAATGTTACACATAAAAACGGCCTGTTAAAATCAGTAAAATGCTCTTCATGCATTAGCGTTTTCACCTTTTTAGTGGGCAAGTTCATTGTTTGAAGTACAAAAACTCGCATGACCTCGAATACGACCTGTACATGCGTAGTTCGAACAAAATTACATTTCGTGCTTGTGTAAAGATAAATTCATAGGTAGCACAGTAATGATAGTGAAAGTTGTATAGTTTTTTAACGAACTTAAGTGACGGATATAGCACCACCCTAGCGTTTACTATTATTCCAACCAGACACTTATAAAACACACTTAACCATTACTGTATACCATTTTGTTGTCATCCTGAGCATACCCTGTCGCAGATAAGTTCATTGTATTATTAACATGAACATGATTTTGTTGTTGTTGTTTTACTGACTATTTTATTCGTTGTTTATTTTCAGGAACCATGTTTACAATCATTTTCGTTTTGATGTTCATTCTACAAGCAGGTATGTCAGTTTTTTTCTTTATTGTTAAAGGGCTAATCAAGCTTAATTCATATTCAAAGTGAATGTGAATATTCAGTTTTCACAGCTTTCACTAATGTTCACTTCAGACTATTCTGACATAGAATACGTCTTATGTGGTACTTATAAAGTATGCCACGGCTCTCTGAAGATCAGAGAAATCAGGCTATAAGCATGCTGCTATGGTAAATGATGCTGCGCAGCAATTTGGTTGCTCTCGTCAAACCATACACAACCTTGTTAGTTGCTATGCAACTACTGGCTCCGTACGCGACCGCCAAAGACCAGGTAGGGAGCGTGCGACGTCACGTAGAGACGACCGCGCGATTACGTTAGCTCACTTACGTAATCGTTTTTTGCCAGCTACAGTAACTGCTTGGCAGCTAGGGTCTCTGCTCAGACTATCCGAAACCGTCTGAGGAAATCACACTTTCCACTTCGGGCTTGCAGACCTTACAATGGACCGCTTCTAACGGCACGTCGTGGGGCTCAAAGACTGGCCTGGTGTAGACGGCATCGCCTTTGGAGGCGAGCTCAATGGGACAATGTGATTTTCTCAGATGAGTCACGCTTCAGGGTTAGCTTTGCAGACGGTAGGGTGAGATATAACCGTCTCAAAAATGAAAGATTTGCCCAATACTGCGTCAGGGAAGTGGACAGGTTCGGTGGCGGCAGCGTCATGGTCTGGGGAGGAATCATGGGTAACCAAAAGACAGAACTTGTGATTGTCTAGGGACATGTCAATGCACAAGGCTATATCGATATTCTCCGCAATCATTTGCTGCAATTTATGCAGAACCATGGACCTCAGGCAATCTTTCAACCTGATAATGCTAGACCCCATACAGCCTGAGTAACCACAGCTTTCTTGGCAAACAATAATATGAACGTCTTACCCTGGCCAGCACTCTCTCGGATCTTAACCCCACTGAGCACATATGGTATGAACTAGGGCGCAGGGCACGAAACAATCACCAAATCAACAACATTCATTACCTGAGACAGGCTTTGCTGTTAGAATGGCAGGCAATTCCGAATGACGTCATTAGACATTACGTCAACTCCATGAGAAAGAGAATATTGGCTTGCATCAACAGTTAGGTAGTCATACACGCTACTGACAGGCTCTGTCGACATTGTCTTTTAAATCTCAAATTTGATTCCGAAAATTTTCTCAAGGTCTAAGTTTTACCACTTCGATATTTTTTTTTTGAATTGACCCCTACCTTAGTTGACTTCACATTTCAAATTACTCTGTTGGGCGAATAGTAATGAAATTCGCAAAACTGTCGGATAATTGATCAAGGTAAAACATGCTGTTAGTAGTTTTATGGTGCATTTAACCAAAGTAAAAATATTCCGTTTCAAATTCCATGTGAAGTTTTCATTTTTGCTCAGTATAGATTGTTCATGGTCAATCGGACGATCTTTAATATTAAGCTCAGTAACTATTCCCTCATAATGTATGATCTATTTCAGTCGATAGTAATGAAAAATGTTGGTCTAATTGTAAAACTTGTTATACTGGCATCATGAGGTGGGTTTGTATGAGTTGTTATGAAGGTGCTTTCCTTGTAAGAGCTGGGCAATATTACGAATGTATAAAGTGTAGGCCTGGTTGTATCAGCTGCCAGTTCTACAGTCCTTGTCAGTTATGTAAAACAGGAAGATACGGCGTTGTCTGTGAGGAACATTGCAGCAACGGTTGCCTAAATGGCTGCCATAAGTCAAATGGTACTTGCACTTGTAAGGCGAATTTCAATGGCGATAATGTCAGGAGTGTGTGGATGGTCTCTATGGCAACAATTGTACATTACAATGCAATCATGGCTGTTTAAATAATGTTTGTCATAAAATGACTGGACAATGTGAATGCAAAGAAGGTTTTACTGGTTTACAATGTGATCATTGTGTGGAAGGTAGATATGGTCCATTATGTCAATACAACTGTAGTAATGGTTGTAACAATACATCATGTGACCAGGTTACAGGTAACTGTAAATAAATGACTAATCAAGACTATTGTGAATCATTAACCGATCGTTTGATAGGTGCATGTTTTTGTATTTTAAACAATGAACTTGCCGACTCAGTTGTTAAAACAAATGATGCACAAGTATTTTTTAGTGATTTAAACATACCCCCATTTGCTGTTTTTGAGCAGCACTTTATAAACATTGCAAATTGTATATGATGATATGTGTATAAATTTAAGTAAACTAACTAACTATTAAACTGTTGAAATATCTCACTCCAAGTACTGGTTTGAAATGAAGCCGGCTTTGTTTAAATACACGCAACCTTTATATGAACGACCTCTTGTTTTATATATCTACAACACTATATACCTTCGGAGTCACCTTTAGATATTATTTTTAGTGGAATACCGGCAACCAGAAATAAAATTAACTTACTCAAACCAATGTCAGCCAGAATTAACAAGTTGTACGAACCAAAATATAGGTAGTCAGTGTCAATCGGACGGTCTGTAATGTTAAGCTCTGTAACTATTCCCTCATATTGTGTGATCTTTTTCAGTTGATAGTAATGAAAAATGTTGGTATAAATGTAAGACTTGCTACACTGGCAAAATGAACTGGGTTTGTTTGAGTTGTTATGAAGGAGCAGTCCTTATAAGAGAAGGGCAATATTACGCATGTGTAGATTGTAGCCCAAATTGTATCCGCTGCCGACATAACGGTCCTTGTCAGTTATGTAAAATAGGGAGTTACGGCGTTTACTGTGAGGAACATTGCAGCAACGGTTGCCTAAATGGCTGCCATAAGTCAAATGGTACTTGCACTTGTAAGGAGAATTTCAATGGCGATAAATGTCAGGAGTGTGTGGATGGTCTCTATGGCAACAACTGTACATTACAGTGCAATCATGGCTGTTTAAATAATGTTTGTCATAAAATGAATGGCCAGTGTGAATGTAAAGAAGGTTTTACTGGTTTACAATGTGATCATTGTGTAGAAGGTAGATATGGTCCATTATGTCAATACAACTGTAGTAAAGGTTGTAACAATACATCATGTGACCAGGTTACAGGTAACTGTAAATAAATGACTAATCAAGACTATTGTGAATCATGAACAGATCGTTTGATAGGTACATGTTTTGTATTTTAAACAATGAACTTGCCGACTCAGTTGTTAAAAATATGATGCACATGTATTCTTTTAGTGATTTAAACATACCCTCATTGGCTGTTTTGATCAGCACTTTATAAACATTGCAAATTGTATAATTACGATGATACGTGTATAAGTTTAAGTAAACTAACTAACTAACTATTAAACTGTTGAAATGTATCATTCCAAAAGCAAATTTATTTATACACGCAACTTTTACATGAACGACCTCTTGTTTTATATATCTACAACAATATACATTTGTATGTATTATATAATTCGAACCAACAATACAATGAACTAATCCACGATGAGGGGATGTCTCTAGATGACAACTTTAACTTTAACAATTGTGATATGTTTTACTTGTGTCTTTTTTGTTGGTGTAATGGAAAAGCGTTCTACCATACAATCACGATTTACCAAGTGGTGGTTGTTTATCCGCCATGCTAATTTTGTTAAAATGAATCACACAAATTTTATTTTTAATACTGCCTACCCCTGATATGGATTGTCTCATTTTTAATGTTTACCCAAACACGTCTTGTTACTTTGTTCAGACTATACTTACTATGGTACATGTCCTAATAAATGTGTTTGTTGTAAAATACAAAAAATAAACAAATATTGCTATGTTGAATGATACGTCTTGTAAGAACAATTCAACATTATTTGACTATATTCTTTGTTGGATAACTGGATCATTCTGCAGAGTCGTCTAGAATTTCCAAATATGCTATGATCACCATGAATTGTTCGGGGTTTTTTTCGACAATACAAAACAATGACTGATTATTAGCTTTAACGATCAAACAAATTTTTGTAAAATGTATGTAGTTGGCAAGAAGGATGGAATTTATGTATTATTGACTGAGGAATATTTAACAAATAATACATGGCCATGAGGGCAATATGCAAGTTTACGGACTGGTTGGTCAGACTGAGGAAGGTATATGAGCCGAAGCGCAGCTGAGGGCCATATAACTTTCGAGGTCTGAACAACCAGTCTGCAAACTTGCATATTGCCCGCAATACCATGTGTTATTTGTTACATTATATCTAATTTAAATCCTGTACCACTCTTGTTGCGGTCATTTTACTATAAAGCGTTACAATTAAAAACTCTATTCTACAATATGTCAAATATCTCAAACCTCAGTCTGACTTTTGTTTTCACGCGATGCAGCAAGATAGCATGTTCTTCTTGTTATACTTCATTTTTGTTAATTGACTCAGCCATTTCGTCTGTTTATGTTGCCGTTTAATTAGCACATCGTAAAGTCGCATTAAATAAGACTGCATGACGTCATAAACGGTCAATATAAGAATTATGGACTGGGTGACGTCATAAACGGTCAATATGCGATTTATGGACTGGATGACGTCACATTAAATATATTTATTTATTTATTGGAGTTAACGCCGTGTCAACACAATCTTGGGTCATTTTACGGCGTCCAGCGCACCTAACCTAGCTTTCCTGGACCATTGTCTATAACCAGTACTCACCTACCCTTCCACAAGGCCGGAAACTTCTCCATATTATCAAATCAATGGAGGAAAATCTAGATTATTGTCAAATTTTCATGGAAGGGTATAACCTCCCCGGGTGGGATTCGAACCCGCACCCCTCGGGCACGAGATTCCAAATCCCGGCGCGCTACCAACTGCGCGATCAACCGGGGTTCACATTAAATATAGAGGACGTTATGCAAATGAGGTATAATATTTAAATTGAGATGACAAAATCGGATGATCGGTCGGAAGATGATAGCACCTTACTAGAATTGCCGATTGACCACATTTAAAATGTCTTGAGATAGTACTAAAGAAAAAATATTGATTTTCATCCAAGTTTGAATGTAAATTGCTGTAAAACTATATCCATTGCATAGATCAATGCTTCATTTAGTACAAAGATAATACGTTTTGCCAATACAATAAACATGTTTACAATTTAGTAAAACGAAGAAACAATCATACTAACAAACATACTAAATAAAGGGAAAAATAGAAAAAAGAACAGGAAAATACACATGTATATGTTAAATAAAGAAGAAAAATTATTAACATGGATAATAGTACAAAAAGTTAATGTTTGTTTTTGCAAGTTAGCCAATAATAGTTTTATTTTTATCTTTGTCCTTCTGAATATTGCTAGTTTTGCATTTGAAGCGTAAGTGACATTTTGAAGTAACTGTGATAAACATATCCTGAAGAATGAATTACATGTGAATTAGTCATTAAACAATCAAATTAAAATCCCATCTAACATTTACCACTCGCCTACTCGCTAATTTAGATCTGGCCTTTTTCAAACGAGGGTCACGTTCAGGTGACATTTTCTCATCTTAATATTAATGACGAAATTGTTATGATAGGTAATTTGTTTACATCGTCTACGTCACGCAATTTGCAATGAGCTGTCCAATCGCAGAATGTTAATAATACCGCTTTTAAATTAGCTTGCAAACCTTGGTCTAAAAATAGAAATTACGAAATCAGAATGTTATGAATAGTGTTTCATCTAGATGAAAGCTACGCATTGATTAGTCGACACAAAGGTCATCTTTACGTGACCCTCCATTGAGATAGTAGAGATCCTGTACGGCAATGTTCTACAGGATATATCTGTTTACGGAGATTGTTCACTACAATACATGTTCTTTAATCAACTTGTATTTTCATATTCTTCTTTCACTTTCTATGATGTTTAATATATGTGTATTTTGGATAAATAAAGTTATCTGTCTGTCTGCAAGTACTACTTTGTACAATGGCATAACCGTCTTGAAAAATAATCAACGTTTAAGTTCATTACTGAGCTGATTGTGAGATAAACGAACAAAGAACAAGTTATACCACAGCATTAAAGTTAGGGTGAACACAAATTTGTGCTGTAGGAAAATGATCTTGAAACCTCATCAATTGTATGACGCTTTTTTAACATTGTAACATAAATAGGGATGCAACTGCTAACTGATTTAGTTTCGCTGAACCGGTTGTTGTAATTGTTTGCGTTGCTGATAAAGTTTTGTCAAAATCTGTAATGTAAGGTTAAGCATAAATGTTAAAGTGCCTTGCAAACTTGAAATAAAGTTATAGTGATTTAATAGGTTTATTAATTCGTCAAATAAGAAGAATACAATCTTCAACTGAATTTTACTTGTCTACAGTTAATTTAAACAAAATAAATCGCTTACAATCTTACATCTTCGTTGTGAGAGGTAATTTATAAATACACCCATGTATGTGATATTGATCCAATTTAAATGGTGCATGTGGTGTGCATATTGCAGTATGGATTTTACTGTATTGTTAAACCTCTAGATTAAAATAATAATACAATTAGGTGATGGAATATAATATGACTGCATACTTGGAGATAAACGTAACAAACAGTAAAACATTTATGTTACGATCATTTCTGAACGAAGGACTCGTTTATTTGTACACAATTCTCATTGAAATTATCTTTTACAAGTACTACACATCATAAATTAAACACAAACTTACAGGCAAGCTTTATCACAATAACCGTCATTTTATGGAGGAATAGGTTTAATTTACGTCGATGAATAAACTACAGTTCATGTTATTGAATTGTTAGTTTACATTTTGTAAGCATGTTCAATTACACTTTTTTAACGTCGTATTCAACACATATTTAGGTTATATATACGACGGCCAGCTCTTCCTACTACAGGTTTCCTGGACACTTCTATCACCAGTACTAACTTACCCTACCACGAGGCCGACAACTCATGTATAGGGTATGACCTACCGCGACCGAACTTGAATCCGCGATCTCCGGATTCGAAGTCAGACATGCTAACAACTACGCGACGGCCGCGGTGTTCAATTACTCTAATTAAGGGGGTATTATGTTTAGTTTACTAATTTTAACAATGTCAATACATGCATGAGTTACCCAATGTTAAGGCAAGTTTATTTTAAAAGTACAAAAACACGCATTGTTAGTGTACGTTCTGTAAGTGATTTATCTATATTCATATTTTTGATTTTTTATTTCAGTTGTGTGTTATCCAGATCATCCGGATTGTTCATCAACACGTCATTGCATAAAATGTATATATAATGGGATGTACGTCGTTTGTAGAAAGTGTGCAACAGGTACATACTTACAAAGAGCTTCACGATACTCTGTTTGTGCTAAGTGTAATAAAGAATGCATCAGTTGTAGCTGGTCTAACAATTGTCAAAAATGTGTGAAAGGAAGATATGGTAAAGCCTGCGAGAAGATTTGTAGCGGTATTTGCATCAATGGATGTGACAAAATTAGTGGCTCTTGTCTTCCAAGGCGCAATGTGTGTGATACGAGGTTTAACAAATCTTGTTTACCTGATCCAGTATAGCAATGTAATTTAAAAATGTGACTCAATAAAAAGATTAGAAATACCATGTTCAAATAGATACTTTAAACATATTTTATTGTCAAATAGTTAACATAGAATATACAACAATGACAGATACATATGTACAATCAAAGCACAGAAGGCGCTGAATTTGTTTGGGTCTCGGAATATCAGAAAGGTGAAGGTTGTGTGGAAACAATGAGATATAAATGTAATATAGATGACACAGGGTTATAAATTGATATTTTAATGAACTGAAAATAGTGTAACATTTCAACTAAACATGCAAAAAAATAACATTATTATATCCAACATATCTTACAACAAGTATAACAGATTATTTATATAATATGGTCAACTTGGTTTTTTTTAAGTTTAAATAAGTAATATTATCACTGTCACAAACTGGTTTGTTATGTGAAATCAACTTCACATATATTTCTTGTTTATATATAATACCAACAAACGATAATGTATATTAAATATTGCATGAAATTTTATTTACAAACCTTCTTTCTTCTCCGTGGGTTGTTCTGTTGACTCTTCAGCGTGATTTGATCACGTGACAAATTGAATTTGTTATATAAACTAACCCATATACGAACGCCTTTTAATTGAAGAGTTCAAAATTGACGAGCGTTTAATCAAAATTATTTAAATATATTACAAGTAATTTGCGGAAATGTTACAGAAATGCACAATATTAGAAATCTTCGACCAATCGGGAACTATATTTTCTTCCCTGAGCAGGTTTGAAAATTAATGCGCCTGTTATTTGACAATTAATCTGGTTCCCTGTGCTATTATGGTTCGCAGAGGACCAGTCTTTTTGACAATCTTCACGCAGTGATCTCCCCTGATTTTTTCGGCGTTAATGTCATGTAAAGGGAAGTAACCGCTTCAAAAAAGCGGTCTACTTTCGGCATTGGCAATTAACAGCATTCGGGTCTGAAATTACGCTTCCATTATTTGTTTGGTCTGACGACCCAAACAAATAAAAATGACTATGGGGCCTGGCAACAAGTTCTCACCACTAAGTTACGGCCATTCCCCGACTCATATTTACAAAAATAAACCTGTCTTTGACTGTATTGTGGTTCGGTTAAGTTTACAAGTAGATGGTAATGTAAAGGCTCAGTTAATTAACATTTGTGATAAATAGTGCATACTAATCTACGTTGCAAATAAATGGTATGCCAATAAGATATGTTGAAATTAACTCAACTTTTATTTTGTTATATTATTTCTCCCCAACCATTGTTTTTAATAAAGCTGGCTTTGTTTATATACACACTGTTCACATGAGCTGTTTATTTATACTGGGTTTAACGCCGTGTCAACGAATTTTTATGTTATTTACGGCATCCAGCGCACCTAACCTAGCTTTTCTGGGCCCTTGTCTATGAGCAGTACCCACCTACCCTTCCACAAGGCCGGAATCTCTCCGTATTATCTAATCAATGGAAGAAAAAAGACATTATTGTCTAAATTTCATGGAAGAGTATAACTACCCTGGGTGGGTTTCGAACCTACACACTAAATTCGAAATCCAAATTCAGGCGCGCCACCCAATGTCAAAAGTCGACTGAATAGTGATACTAATAGTAGACTTAAAAACCCTCGCTGTAACTTTTACAAAGTGCGTTTTATGGCGTAAAACCAAACAAAAAGAAAAGAACAACAATGATTGTCCATTTGATGTTTAATGTTCAATGTCATATTTAACCCTGCAGGCGGGAAACTTCTCCATATATCTTATTAATTGAGGAAAATTGACATGATAGTCAAATTTTTATGGAAGGGTATTAAATCTCCCGTTTGGGATTCGAATCCATATCCCCATCGGGACACTAGATTTGAAATCCAAGCGCACAACCAACTGTGCTGCTTACTCAAATTAGATAAAGCTACACACCACAAGATCATTCCAAATGATGATGTATTATGAAACCCATATGCGGATCCAGGATTTCTAGTCAGAGGGGGCAGAAAATTCTGGTTAGAGGGGGCGTAAGATGAATAAGCAGAATGGGGTTCCAAGGGGCCTCGAATGGTCTAGGCAAAACCCTGACCAAAGAACCAGGTGACCGGCGGCCCCGGAAATTCCTTAGTTTTGGTTACTCCTAAGGGATTCAGGCACATTTTCAGAGCCTCAACTATACTTTTCCAGAGTATAAAATATAAAGCATGTAGATAATTATCTCATGATTTTTTCTAAATTTCCGCAGAATCATGTTAGCTCCAAAAACTTTACAATAGTGAAAGGAATTGTTATATAATGTATGCTATGTTGCACGCATAGCGTGCGAAATTTTTTATACATACATGTACATAATATATATTTCTTATAAATATCATATTTCATGATAGAAACAAACTTTGCTTGGGCAATTTTCGGGGGGGGGGCCTACGCCGAGTCCGTCCCCGCCTTGATCCGCCTATGAAACTGACCATGTTTATATTCACTATGTTCACATGAACGACATGTTCATGTTTGTCTGTACATTCGGAACCCCCTCGACCTTTCATGAATGAATTATTATTCGTTAGCGAATGGCCGAGGATGTTCCGAATGTTTGTCTGTAGTAGCATCGTCGGAAACCCACAGAAATCGTACGATATGATTATTATAACTGGGTTACCGAGGATGTTGTGTTAGTTACTATAAATAGATATTGGGAATTTTGGTTGTGTGATATATTTAGATACTTTGTAATAACTATAAATAGTCGTAGAGATAATAGTGGCAGTAATTGCACTTATAATGTCCAAACATTATAAAACGCCCGTTTTATAATCAAACCGTTTTAATATGGTTGTAAATTCTATTATTATTTTGGGTACCATCTTATCTCAAATGAATTGTTTTAGTCGTTCAATAATATATTATTTATTAAATTTCCATATATCTGCAATAGACAAATTGGCACTCTGATTCTGACTGTATAAACGATCAAGAAGTAACTTGCGAGATTGCAACGAAAGTCGGCTTACTTCTGAAGTAGATACTAGTTAATTCATGACAAGAAATTGTTAATATTTATTACATTAAATATGTCTTTATTAAAGATGTTTGTTCAACTAATATCATCATTAATCACTCAGCTGTTAACCGTTTATTTTTTTAAGTATACTGCTAATTTAGAGACCTAATAGATAGGGCTGTCATGATAAGTCAGAACCCTATTGCGATATATTGAAATATGCTAGCACCGAATTGCGATACATACCACAATATATTGTTTTTTTAGATTCGTTGTTCCTCCGCTGTATTAAACAGAAACATTGCAATCTTACATGCAGCTACTGATATAATCTAGCCTCTTTCTGTCATTTAGGACTATGATATATGTTTTGCAAATAAAAAAGATGCTTGGGTTGGAAGAAACAACCACACCCTTAGCTGCAGAACATCCTAGCAATCAAGCTCCAGGACGCCATGCGTGTTTCACAACTTCCTGTTCTAGAGTATTCGACTCAAGAACATGTTTGCACAAGTTCCGTACAACCAATCAAACGTGCCCAAATCTGTTAGAATCTTGGAGCTGAAAGTTAATCGAATGAGCCATGGAAAAACGGACGTCACGCTGCCTTCACTTAGCGAAGGGAAGAATTTTCCAATGAAATAAAAAATATCGCTAACTACCGATACGTTAAATTCGTACCGCGGTACGTATTGTCACAACTGCGTATTGCAATATACTGATATACCGGTAAATTGTGACAGGCCTATTAATAAGTAAACTTCTCTATAAAATATTATGTGATTTATGGTGCTTTACGCTTAATTCTTCTAACATCTTGAAACGTGATCTGGACAATAAATTAAATGAACTGGCAACTGTTAATTGTTCATCATATACGTGTACTAAATGTTATTAAATAGTTGTTTACATTTTATATGTTACTCTGTTGAATCCAAAAGCCACATATCCTATCCTGTGTCATACACAACGATAATTATAATATGTTCAACTTAAACATACATGTATATTTAAGTTGCATACAATTTCAAAATGTTCAGTTTAATTCAACCGTTCAAGTTGTATAAAAATTTCAATCAATCATACATTTTCTACCTTACTCTGTTTTAATTCGTTTATTTCCGTCACTGCCACATATGGCCATTGAACATTTCAGAAAGTTACAATGTATGTTATAATGCGTATCATCCATATATACCACAGACAATTGCTTTAGAATAAACCTTTGGGGATATATTAAGGGCCCTTTAAAGGTGATGTTTCGACACCTTTAGGGGATTGTCTAGTTAACAGTGGCGTTATGTTACACTGTTCAGGACAAGTGCGGTTAACAGTAGCATCATGCTATACTGTTCAGGACAACAACTTTCAATATCAAATAAATAAAAACAAATGTAAAAATGAAGTCGAATCAGGAACTGTGATTAATGTCAGTCCTATAAACTTGATGTCCGAAAAACAAAATGCACAAACACGCTGTATAACATCATGTGTGGTAAATTTTATTTTGTTTTGTGTAACTGTATATATTTATGGTGGAGGATTTTTACTTATTTATCATTGTTATTATTAATCTTTTTGTTAAATGCCATTGAATATGTACTATAGAAATAGGCGTTCAATCAAATGAAGAGGTTTAAGCTTAATAAATCATTTGAAACCATGCTAAACTTCTGTCGTAAACAAATGTATATGTTGTAAAAATTAATTATATAGGTTGTTTTATACGATTGCGTCATAATTATTTTGCTTTCATTAAAGGGTTACACCATTTATAAACACTTCTTGTTCGGTAATTTACGTAAATGCGTCTTATCTATGCATATTTTCTTGACACTTCTGTTACCAGTATACGCTATACCGTGTACGCCGCCAGGCTAGCTTAGTTAGTAGTACGCAAGTCTACTGATCGAGGGGTCGTGGGTTCGATTCCCGAGCGCATACTGTCGTGGAGCTTGGTCATGGAACTATTTCTACGGCTATTCTCCCTCCTACCAATGATTCTTAATTATGTAGGACAGTGTCAGTCACTGACGAATGTATGCGCTTAGTAGTTGGTTAACAGCTAAATCCAGAGATTTAGCCTTTCCAGGAACAGTGAGTAGGTTGACTGACCGCCGGTATATGACTTATACAATGTGTTGCTACGGCGTTAAACCCAACAAACAAACAAGCTATGTCATGTATTTGTGCGGAAGTATCGTGATATAAGAGTCCTCGTGCTGCATTTTTGTGCCCTAGTGAAAGTGATTATTCGAGCATCATTTAGTCAGTGCTAGCTTGATTCAACAGAAGCGAGTTAAGCATGTCTGCAAATATAAGGGATATGTATTTTTGTAATGTGGCTAATGTAAATGATATTTTAACAAATCATTGTGACGCAAGTTCAGAATTGACAGTAAATATTCATTCTTATTCTGTGTTGTTGGTGTTCCATTGTATCTTATATTAATACATTCCGTCGTACAATATTCCGTTATTTATTATTTTATCAGTGACCCGGAATTGGACAATGGTCGAAGTCTGGCTGTATTCGCAACCAGGGAGACTCGTTACTCATTATATCGCAACAAAGTTAACATAATCGTGAAGCAGGTACTAGTAACATTCTTAGCAATAAATTTCATTGGTAGTTATTTTGATATTTTATTACGAATATATTTCTTTATTAAAGATGTTAGTTTAATAATAATATCATAATTACGCACTTAACTGATAACTGTGAAAGTTGCTGAGAGTATACTGGTTAAAGATGAAAATATATATTCTTAACTTTTATTGGAGTAATAGACTTTTTAACTTTCAATTAAAACTCACTCATCTCTCCTAAAACAGAAGTCTGAGAACATCAGGAACAGCAAAATATATCTCTAGAAAAAAATAAACCAACACTTCAGTTTTAAGCTTAACTGAAAAGTGTATAAGTGTCCTGACGAGTCCGCTGGGTTATCCGTTTAATCAGCCCATAAAGAAAACTGTTTAATTCTGTGGAATAGTTTTAATCAGCTGTATCATTCTACACAGTAGTTTTTGTTTCATTGTTATATTTTGATTTATTTCACAACTAGCACATTCATCAGGACATGTTGTACCACAGTTAGTATTGATATATTGTTGTAGATCTATTAGACATGTATTACATTGTTCACCTGTATAGTTAATTTTACATGACGTACAGTCACCTGTAATCTGGTCACATGATGTATTGTTACAGCCTTTACTACAGTTGTATTGACATAATGGACCATATCTACCTTCTACACATTGATCACATTGTAAACCAGTAAAACCTTCTTTGCATTCACATTGGCCATTCATTTTGTGACATACATTATTTAAACATCCACGATTGCATTGCAATGTACAATTGTTCCCATAGCGACCATCCACACACTCCCAGCATTTATCTCCTTTGAAATGCTCCTTGCATGTACAACTGCCATTAACTTTATCGCAGCCATCTAGGCAGCCATTACTGCAATGCCTCTCACAGCCTTTGAAGTATCTCCCTTTTATACATGAACCACAAACTCCGTAATATTCGCAACTGATGCATGCTCGGTCACATTTCTCACAGTTATATGATTGACCATTTCTTTTTAAGAATGAACCTTCGTCGCAGCTCATACAAACCCAGTTCATTTTTCCAGGATAGCATGTCTTACAATTGGGCGAACAATCTGTGTTACTATCGACTGAAATGAACATAAAGATGGTTTGCCTGAAAATTTGAGCTCACACTAAACCTTTTCACGATGTAAAAGGTTGACAACAGAAATACATGACCAAAATTCTATATTTAATAGGAGATCATTTCGAGCCACAACAGTTTCAATGTAATAGCAAACGTTTTTGACTAGATCAGAAACATAGCTGTAGTTATGCAAATATTTTTATCAAAGTAAAGAGTTCAAAAGACATTGATATTAGAAAATTACAATACATATTTAATATTTTTAGCCAGTTGTCCCTTTTTTCTCAATTTGAACAATTAAACGCGATAATGTTATTATGAAGATAAAACCACTGAAAAACTTCTTAAACGACGTCACATCAGTGACATTTAGCAAAACACCATACGTTTAGATCAAACTGAAGAGCAGATTAAAAAAACAGCGGTTGTCATTTTAATATACATGCATACACAGAATAAATAGCTTATTATTTACACATTTAGACTACATTTCTTCGATCATGAAAATCATAAAGTAGTTACAGAACAATCTAAGAACAAGCCGTTTCCAATTGTGCACCGTTTATTTATTAGTTGCAAAAATGTTGAAGACATTACTGTAGCTATTATATCAAAGCTAGTTTTGCTACCATAATAGCTGAATTATATAAAATGATTGTTAACGTAATGCTCGAGTTTAACTTCTAAAAACTTACATAAAGCTCTTACATAGGCTTTGGTTAAACATATACCCATTGTATATTTAAAGCTAGGTTACGTGCGCCGGACGCTGTAGAATGACCTTAATTGTGTCGACACGGCGTTAAACCCAATAACATAAAAATATGAAAGAACGAACTTACCTGTCGCTAGCAAAATCATCCAAACAAATATAAGTGTTGTCATAGTGTCTGAAAATATTAATTGAAATGTTGTTGTTTTTTGTCAAACATTGATGAAAAGGTTTTTCTATGTTATGAGATTGGAACCATTTGGTTGTACACATTTCGTAAATTGTAAATAAATTTTAGCATTATATATTATATTAGTTTTGTCCTAAGTATCTAAATATATACAATTGTTAAATCTTCCAGTAGTTAAAAGTGACGCTCTGATTTAGAGGCTTTATTATTATTATTAAGACTTTCGACTGAAAATAATGTAATGCATTGCTCTTTACGTAAAAGTTTGATAAAGTTATCATGAAGATGAATTAAATGAATTGACAGCCTTCTTTCACATGTACAAATCGAATCGAAAATTTTAATTAAAACGTTTTACCTTTTATATTATGTTCAATCTAAACGCCTCGTATCCTTTATTGTGTTATAATGTTGAACAGTATGCTCAAATTAAACTGACTTATTTATTAAAGTTGTTTATCTTACCTTTCATATTTTTTGTTCTGCGGAAGCCACAAACCACATATCATGTTCTGTGTCATATATAAAAATATGTTAAACTTAAGCTTTGCGTATGAAGTTGTATACCATTTCAAAGTTTTCCGTTTTTATTCAACCGTTCTGATAAAATGAAGAGCCTATCAATCATACAGTTTGTACTTCGTCTTAATTTGTTTGTTTTCGTTATTGCTACATAGCATATGACCGTTGAACACTTCGAAAGTTTATGTTGTATATTCATTTTGTAAGTGTCATTATCCTGTTTGTTTGTTTGTGTGTTTGGGTTTTACGGCGCACTAACACAAAAAGGTCATATCGCATCAAAAGCAATTGATGATACCATTAATTCAATCGATAATAATGATTTAAAGTCCGTTTATACCAATCAATTGGCCCAAAACAAACAACAATGAACATTGTTGATAATAAAACATCATGCTTAAACGGTTGATAAAAATGTTTATACTGTATATTAGTAGATGTAACAGTGTAATTAATCATATCTAGTTTGTTTAAAATATGGTGTTTTCATTTAGGTTTTACACCATTTGTAAAACACTAAACGGTAATTCACGTCAATCCGTTTTAACTATGCATCTTTCTTTGATACTATGACGGATAGTTCAATTCATCAGTCACTTTGAATGGTTTCTATTAGTAGTACTTGCTCTTATTTAACAAGACATATTCAACTTCTAGTAACTGGGATAGTACAATAGCAAATTTGTTAGCTGGATTTTTCAACGAAAAAAAAAATTGGGTAATTGTTTGGCGAAACACGGGCGGGCGGGCGTCCGGTGTCGTTAACAATTGCGTTAAAGTTTTCGATTTAGCATATATCTCTGCCATTTATTGTCCTATCTTAAGGAAACTTCATACAAGGATAACATACCATGTGATGAACAGAATTGAGTAACCACAACTCTATCTGCCTTTATTATGGATTATTTCCCTTTGTAAGTTTTGCGTTAAAGTTTTTTAATCCGGCTTTAATGTGGTTTCCACATTACATTTCTTTTTTGCCAATATGACGGATAGTTCACTTCATCAATCACCCTTAATGGTTTCTTATAGTTGTTGTCGCCCATATTTAACAAGGCATATTAAACTACTAGTTATGGGCGTTGTTCAATAACCTAATTGTCTTATTTTCTTGTAATTATGGATTTACCAAGCCATGTCTGTGACATGATCGCTTTTTTATATTTACGTCGTACGAGCAATACATTGTCTGCATCAACTTGTTACCACGGAATTAACTCAGTCATTGCGCCTCTGTCTACGAATCCAATGGCTGTTTGTTTGATTCCTGGTCTGGCCTACATGCATTCGTAGAGTTTGGCCATGAAATAGTTTGTACAACCTTTCTAACGACTACTGTGTACTAAGGGGCGAATTGTTTAGTATCTGGCAATGGAATGTGCTTAGCTCCTGAAGCTTTGGTGTTGGGATAAAACCTATTAAGCCAACGCAAGAAAAATGATAAAATGTATCTAGCAATATAAAACAATTAAGAGTAAGTAGCCAATCACTCTTAATATGGCATGATTATAAATCTTGCATGCTACTAAAAACAAGTCAAGTGCAAGGGTTTCAAGTTTGTCGATTTCATCGAAGGAACAATGCGATTCGAGGACGCTTATATAAGAAGCCACCTGTTTGGGAATATCAAACTCAATATCTCATGAATAAACTATGTCTGCAAATTTTTGTAGTATTTTTTGCTTTGGAATTCGGTTAATGTAAAATATATTTGATTGCGTTTTAACAAATTTATGTAACTTTCAATCAGAAGTGACAGTAATATTATCTTTTTATTCTATATTTATTATGGGTATCATTTTATCTAAAATGAATTGTTTTAGTCGATCAATTATATGTTATTTATAAAATTTCTAGTTATTTACAAGAGAAAAATCGGCACTCCGATTCTGACTGTATAAACGACACATGAGTAACTTGAGAGATTGCAACGAAAATCGGCGAATTTCTGAAGCAGGTACTCGTAGCATTCATATCAAAAAATCGTTAATATTCAGTGAACTAAAGATTTCTTTTTTTTAAATGTTTGTTGAATAACAGCATCATTAATCACTCAGCTGTTAACAGTTTAAGTTGCTGAAAGAATGTTTTATTTGAGTAAAATACAATAATCAAAATTTTCAGTTACAACTCGATTTACTTAAAACATATCAGGAACAAAAATACATATAAAACTTTTTAAAGTACTGACATCATTTACACATAATTGTGTAAGAAAATCAGTCACTGTATTGTCTTGTCGCGGAATAAACACTTCGTTGTGGTCAAAGCACGTATTAAAGTGCTGTCGGGCTCTCGGCTGATCCACTTGAATCTTACTTGTATCATTGCATTAAGAATACTTGTAAATACTGCGGCACTGATTTTATCATTTGTATCATTCTACATACCATAAGTAATGTTTGTTTTGTTGTTATACTTTGCTTTATTTCACAACTAGCACATTCATTAGGACATTTTGTACCACAGTTAGTATTGATATATTGTTGTAGATCTATTAGACATGTATTACATTGGTCACCTGTATAGTTAATCTTACATGACGTACAGTCACCTGTAACCTGGTCACATGATGTATTGTTACATCCTTTACTACAGTTGTATTGACACAATTGACCATACCTACCTTCTATACATCGATCACATTGTAAACCAGTAAAACCTTCTTTACATTCACACTGACCATTCATTTTATGACATACATTATTTAAACATCCACGATTACATTGTAATGTACAGTTGTTGCCGTAGCGACCATCCACACACTCCCAGCATTTATCTCCTTTGAAATGCTCCATGCAAGTGCATGTACCATTCACTTTATCACAGCCATCTAGGCAGCCATGACTGCAATGCTTCTCACAGCCTTCACCGTATCTTCCTGTTATACATGACCCACAATCTCCGTGGTATTCACAACTGATGCAACCTGGGTCACATACGTGACACTCGTAATAAGCCCCAAACCTTTTATGGAAAGTACCTTCGTAACAACTCATACAAACCCAGTTCATCTCTCCAGATAAGCATGTCTTACAGTTAGATGCACAATCTGGATTACTGTAAACTAAAATGAGAAAATGAGAACAGTTCATTGACTTGTAGATAATTGAAATCACTCTTTGAAAGTTGTAAATATGTTCAGGTTTAACACAAAGAGGGTTTAAGGAAAACATATCAAGAAAAGCAACTGTCCAATAACAGATATTTTCCCCAAAAGCAAAAGGCAATGCATTATGGGGTATATATTTTTCAAATTGAAAAATAACTATTACAACGCCACAAATGAGAGACAAGGTCGTACATGATTTGGTTATTTGAACAGTTTTAGAGTTGAAAACGGTCGTTTGTTTATTTGAACAATTAGTGCGTCGAATATTCATTGTCTATCGCCTATCCCGTTACATGGTGCGACATTTCCATAGCAGTTTTAATCGGAGGTGAAGTTTACTTATAAATCGTGATAATCGTGTAAAACATAGTGAGATGGGTTATAAGTTGACGTTTTTGTAAGATCCAGCCCAAGAGGCTTTGCCAGTGAGAATGGTTAGATAAGTTATGTTTTGAATATCATTCGAGGATGAGATAACTTTATCATAACGTGAACTGACTCAGACGCAGTGAATGAAAGAGCTGACATACCTGCATGTAGGAGAATCACTATAGCTAATCTGAATGATAACATTGTTTCTGAAAAAAATGAAAGAAATTATGTATTATATTTCTGAAGTTATAAAATCATCAATAATTTCATTGCCTATGATTCCGTACCAATAAAATACCATGAAAAGTTGACTATAATGTCTATTTATGAGTAATTATAGTTGTCGATGCCCTCTGGAAGACATAACGTGCAATAGTTCTAGAAATTGTCACTGAAACGTAGTTTAAAGAGTCAATTTTCGTAAAAATTGAATAGAGAATATAGGTAAAGGTGGAAAGTCCATAAAAATGAAAATGAAAGTTTTTGTACCACCATTTGTCTTGTCACTTCTGTGAACTCTTGATCATTCATTGTTTTACAAGCCTTAGATCCATGTTTGCGAGCTTATGATATTAGGTAAGCACTTTATATTCAATATCTACTAATGAGCTAACTAAAAATACAAAACTGATTACCTTGTATACTTTTTGTAATATTCTAACAGTATTAATCCCACTCTGTGTTACATGGTATTTTAACTTAAAATTATGTAAATTGCTTAAAACATCTTAGTAAGTTATTGTTGTATACTATTTCTGTTTCACTTCAGTCATTTAGTTGTATGGCAATCAATCATACAATTAATTCATTATGTTGAAGTTCGTTTATGTAACATTCGGGAATTGTCGAATGTTTTCGTAATGTCATTAACATCGCCTCTTAAGTCATCAGCGACTGCTTTAGAATATTCGGAAATGTACGATGTTGATGATATATGATTATTATCGTGATTTTAATATATATCTCTACTGTAGATATGAATGTGTAAGAATTCAACCATTTATACTTGATTTTAGACAATGTATGTTAATCAGTTTAAGAGTTGTATACTATTTCGAAGTCACAATGACTTAGTCGCATTTTACCATTGCAATAAAGTCGAAACAAGCAAATACATTCGCAAGCCATGTTATTTTATGCATGAGATATCATAATGTAAACAATAATAAAATGTTAGGTAAAAATAGTGATTAAAATATGTTTTATATAATATTATAGGCATTTAATTAACTCATGTGACATGCTGAACATATATGACATGGTGATAAACTGCGTATACAATTAACATACACTGCCCTCCAAAAGTTCCTTCACAGTACATTTGATTAAATTGCTACCATTTCTAAGTTCTAGTTTTAAGAATTATCATATTCTTGTTTATTTCATTCATTGTTCATGCAGCTAAAATGGAATTTCTATTGGTACATTTTATTTTTTGAGTTGCAGCTAAAGTTATCTATCAGCCTCCGAAGCTTTGGCCAATGTTTTCAAATAAACAAATATCAAGTTAGAGATATTTTTGTTATTTCATATCCGTTAGACAAATGTACTGATTAGAAAAAGCAAAATTTAAAATCACTTAACAATAAATGCTTCAACAACCACATGAAATTCTATTTATTACAATATAAATTGTGAATGTGTGAAGAAACTTTTCGAGGGCATTGTATAATAAAGGAAAACATATTTTTATTATTTTTACTTATATTTTTTTATTTTATTTATGTTTTATTATATTGTTTCATGCATGAAGTAACTTATAACAAACAAGTATGATTAATTGTAGCCTAGCACCTTTTAAAAATGTGTTGTCAAATGCTTTACTCTCTTCAACACGGATGCATTTTCAACTACGTGCACTCCCAATTGTCAGAAATATGTTGGCTCACCTGAGTATTAGGTGCTCAAGGCGAGCAATTATTGGGGTTTATCCGGCGTATGTGCATACGTTAGTACGTGCGTACTAGCGCCTGTCCGTCCGTCTTATGTAATTTCTTCAAATATTGTCTTGTAATTACATTTTCTAAATTTGGCATGTCGTATCACTATTTAATAGGGGTGTAACGGTTAACCGATATACCGGTTAATATTGCAATACGAATTCTGTCGGTCATTAATCGGTTCGTTTTTCTCTAAACCGATTATTCTAGTTATGTTCCATACTGATTGTTTTTATCAGCATCCGAAATTTAAATGTTTGAATAAATGTTTGTAAATTTTGTTTGAAACTTAAAATAGTCTTTATGTGCTTTAATAGGTTAATAATTAACATGTATATAATATAACTACATGTAATAGATTTTTTGAGATAATATATGTGTAATTTTGATCAAATTACTTATTAAGACGATGCACGTGCATTTATTCATGTTTCGCTTGTCGATGCAAAAGCAATACTTATTGCAATATATTGCAATACGAGCTTTATGTATTGCAATATATTGCAATACGGTTTTTACCGTATTGTTAAACCCCTACTTTTTATGTCATTTTACTACCATTGTTCAAATTATGTTCCTGGGTCAATATTAGTCCTGTCATAGGGTTCAATAGACTAAAATGTTTAATGTCTTTTTTCTCTAAAATTGTAGATTAGATCTAGATAGCCTAGAGCTATATTCGGCGCGATGTGACCTTTCTGTGTTGGTGCGCCGTAAAACCCAAACAAACAAACAAACAAACAAACAGCCTAGAGCTATCATATTAGGCATGTGGCATCAACTTAAGGTTCTTTACCAAGAGGTTTTCAAATTATGGCCCTCGGTCTGAATTGGCCTGTCCTAGTGGTCACTAGTTATATGAGAATTTCTTAAAATATTTTTAAAGCTGTTAGGCCTAGTACTTTCATATTTGTCACGAGGTATCAATTCGATGTCTTCTATAAAGATGTTTTGACATTATGTCCCAAAGGTCAAAATTTGCCCTGCTTTTGAGGTCATATGACCTTCGATTCTACCGGGTGAGTGGTCTATGGTCCTCAGGATCCTCTTGTTAATGCAATATTTGCATAATATGATTAGGATAATGTTTTACGTAAATCTTCGAAAATTCTTGAAAATGATTTCATAAATTAACAAATATATTTAAGCTTCAACCACCTATTTTTATTTATATTCTTGTTATTGTAAATATGTGGTTGAATTGAAAAAAAACTAACCTGTATATAAACGAAATAGACAAAGATGTTTTGAGTAATCCATATTGTTTGTTTTACAGAGAGACTCAGAGGAAGACGAGCAGTGTCAGATTATTGTCATTCATACGCAGCAAGGTAACGATTTTGTATGATATATTTATGTAGAAACAGTAGTCCTATGGTAGGACGCGCGCTTAGGGATCGCGAGGTCTCGGATTCGAACACCACAAATTAATTGCTACTTAGTGAAATGTTTTCGTCGAACTGTTAATTTGAAAATACATATACAGATTAACCTCTGCTGAGCAGCCCTCTTGAGAAGACCTTTTGCTCAACAACCTCTATACAGCAACACTTTTAGTGCCTCCCAGTGGGTGTTGTTCTGTTCAAGAGAGGTGGTACTCTATCCATTGAATATGTAGTACTGAGTTTTTATTGGTAATACATTTTGTACTTTTAGTACTAATTAATATGTGTCAAATTGCTTGTTTCATATAGTGATTGGAAAGCTGAATGTAAAACTGAAAGTGCTTTTGGGTTAACATACAAATATTATGTTAATTAACCATCTTACATGTTTTTTAGATAATTTATTTTCATTTATTAAAATTCACAGTTGTTTATATATTGTAACGTATGAAGGGGCTAAAGTACTTTTAGCTCGACTGTTCGGAGAATAGTGGGGCTATCCTACTCAGCTGTGCGTCGGCGTTGGCGTAAAACTTCTTGGTTAAGTTTTTAGGAGCAACATATTTTTATCTTTTATATCTTTGCAAGTACTGGAGGGATTCACTTAAAACTTTATTTGTGTTTACGGGGTTACCATTGAAGTTCAAATACCAAGTAACATAACTCTAGGATTAATTCGGACTGAACTATGGCCCTTATATACTTAAAAATTTCTTGGTTAAGTTTTTAGGTGCAACATTTTTTCTTTGCAACTACTGAAGGGATTTACGGGGGTACTAATTGACGACAATACCAAGTTGCATAACTTTAGCAAGAATTTTGACTGGATTATGGCCCTCTAATACTTAAGGGAACTGCATTTATACAAAAATAAAAGCAATTTTTTTCAAGTCATGTGTTTAGTTTTGACCAATCGGATTGTATTGTTTTGTTTAGGTTGTTATTATTGTTACAAGTGCAGGTCGTTTTCTAGGTCGTGCGTGTTTTTGTACTTTAAACGATGGACTTGTCCACTAAATAGGTGAATAACCTAATGCATGAACTGTATTTTAATTATCTAACCATACCTCTTTGATATTAAACATTTATTTTAAATAGTGTACATGCACATTATAAATTTAATATAAAGATATGTTTATAAAATAAGTGTAAACTAACTGAACTATAGATTTGTAAAACTAAATCACCCCTAAACACGAGTATGTAATGAACCCGGCAATGTTTGTTTACGCAATGTTTACGTGGACGACCTGTACAGATCGTCCACGTAAACATTGCGTATATAAACATAGCCAGTTTTATTACACACCAATATTTAGGGGTGAATTATTTTTACAATTTTATAGTTGAATTAGTTTACACTTATTTTATAAACATATTATTATATTAAATTTACTATTTGCATGCACACTATTTAATATAAATGTTACACATAAAACGGCCTGTTAAAATCAGTAAAATGCTGTTTATGCATTAGCTTTTTCACCTTTTTAGTGGGCAAGTCCATTGTTTAAAGTACAAAAACACACATGACCTCGAATACGATCTGTACATGTGTAGTTCGTACAAAATTACATTTCGTGTTTGTGTAAAGATAAATTCATAGGTAGCACAGTAATGATAGTGAAAGTTGTATAGTTTTTTAACGAACTTAAGTGACGGATATAGCACCACCCTAGCGTTTACTATTATTCCAACCAGACACTTATAAAACGCATTTAACCATAACATATTTTGTTGTCATCCTGAGCATACCCTGTCGCAGATAAGTTCATTGTATTATTAACATGAACATGATTTTGTTGTTGTTGTTTTACTGACTGTTTTATTCGTTATTTTCTTTTAGAAACCATGTTTACAATCATTTTCGTTTTGATGTTCATTCTACAAGCAGGTATGTCAGTTTTTTTCTTTATTGTTAAAGGGCTAATCAAGCTTAATTCATATTCAAAGTGAATGTGAATATTCAGTTTTCACAGCTTTCACTAATGTTCACTTCAGACTATTCTGACATAGAAAAAGTCTTATGTGGTACTTATAAAGTGTTAAATCCGAAGCTTGATGAATATCTCCAAATCGTTCAAAACGGTTTAATCTTATCGTGGTAGATCTAAAGGATTTTTTAAGACGTGTTCATTAGTTTAGGGCTTTTAATACATCATTGCGAGTGAAAGAAAGATTACAAATGGTAAGCAACTTCATGCTTCTCTGTAATGAGAATGTATTTGAATAGTCTAATTAAAATGGGATTTATACAGCTTTAATAAAAATAAAGTAAGTTGTAATTTCATTTTATAAAAGTACTTAATATGCAAACTTTACAGCAGTTACAGCTCTTGGTAATTTGGTTTTTTTTGGTTTAACGCCGTTGCAACACACTCTATAGGTCATATAACGGCGGTCACTCCTCCTTGAAAGGCTAAATCTCTGGATTAAGCTGTTAACCAACTACTAAGCGCATTCCTTCGTCTGTGACTGACAACTGCCCTACATAATAAAAAATCATTGGTAGGAGGGAGAATGGTCCTAGAAATAATTTCATGACCAAGCTCCACGAAAGTATGCCCCGCCCGGGAATTGAACCCACGATCCATCAATCAGTAGACTTGCGTGCTACCAACTAAGCCAGCCGGGCGGCTTCTAATTAAAATGTGATGAGTCAAAGACAATATAAAGATTAAATGAAAAGTAAAGTGAATTGTAACTGAATTTTATAATAGTATTTTTGCAAACTTTTCAGCAGTAAGAGCTCTTGGTAATTTGGCCTCTGGAAGTTATTTACCTATATTCTTTGAGAATGTTTTATTCCGCCCATGCACATCCGAGGTATCGGCACAACGGCATTGTAGCCCCATCACAAGTATCCATTTACCTTAGGAGTCACCGCATGACACGATATTTTTTTCTAGTGGATTACCGGCACCGCCTGTAAATTTAACTTACTCAAACCATATGACAGCCAGAATTAAGAAGTTGTACGAACCAAAATATGTATCAGCGAAAATGAAAACTTTACACACTAAATTTCCCATTTGACAAGTTATTCTTCTCATAGATTTACTTTCACTACACATATTGATTGGCCTGTCAATACACTCCCAGTTTTGCTAATCCCATCCCGGCGCACCTCGCAAGCTTTACACGATTTAACATTTCCAGTTTTCAACACTAACCTCGAGTTGTCACCTCATTGTGTGTTTCAAGTAAAATCACTTACAGAGAAACATTAACGGTTGCTCACAAACAAGAAATAACAACATTTCAGTATTTTTGATTATTCTTAATTATGCCACGGCTCTCTGAAGATCAGAGAAATCAGGTTATTGGCATGCTGAATGCCAGTGCTATGGTAAATGATGTTGCGCATCACTTTGGTTGCTCTCGTCAAACCATACACAACCTTGTTAGTCGCTATACATCTACTGGCTTCGTACGCTACCGCCAAAAACTAGGTAGGGAGCGTGCGACGTCACGTAGAGACGACCGCGCTATTACGTTACCTCACTTACGTAATCGTTATTTGCCAGCTACTGTAACTGCTCGGCAGCTAGGGGTCTCTGCTCAGACTATCCGAAACCGTGTGAGGAAATCACACTTTCCACTTCGGGCTTGGTGACCTTACACTGGGCCGCTTTTAACGGCACGTAATAGGGCTTTAAGGCTGGCCTGGTGTAGACGGCATCGCCTTTGGAGGCGAGCCCAATGGGACAATGTGATTTTCTCAGATGAGTCACGCTTCAGGGTTAGCTTTGCAGACGGTAGGGTGAGATATAACCGTCTCAAAAATGAAAGATTTGCCCAATACTGCGTCAGGGAAGTGGACAGGTTCGGTGGCGGCAACGTCATGGTCTGGGGAGGAATCATGGGTAACCCAAAGTGGTTGTTCAGGGACATGTCAATGCGCAAGGCTATATCGATGATAATGCTAGACCCCACACACGGCCTAAGTAACCACAGCTTTCTTGGCAAACAAAATTATGAACGTCTTACCCTGGCCAGCACTCTCCCGGATCTTAACCCCATTGAGCACATATGGGATGAACTCGGGCGCAGGGCACGAAACAATCACCAAATCAAAAACATTCATGACCTGAGACAGGCTTTGCTGTTAGAATGGCAGGCAATTCCGAATGACGTCATTAGACATTCCGTCAACTCCATGAGAAGGAGAATATTGGCTTGCATCAACAGCAATGGTAGTCATACACGCTACTGATAAGCTCCTGTCGACATTGTCTTTTAAATCTCAAATTCAATACCGAAAATCACACAAGGTCCAAGTTTTACCACTTCGATATTTTTTTTAATTGACCCCTATCTTAGTTGACTTCACATTTCAAATTACTCTGTGGGGGGAATAGTCATGAAATTCGCAAAACTGTCGGATAATTGATCAAAGTAAAACATGCTGTTAGTAGTTTTATTGTGCATTTAACCAAAGTAAAACTATTCCGTTTCAAATTCCATGTGAAGTTTTCATTTTTGCTCAGTATAGATTGTTCATGGTCAATCGGACGATCTTTAATATTAAGCTCAGTAACTATTCCCTCATAATGTATGATCTATTTCAGTCGATAGTAATGAAAAATGTTGGTCTAATTGTAAAACTTGTTATTCTGGCATCATGAGATGGGTTTGTATGAGTTGTTATGAAGGTGCTTTCCTTGTAAGAGCTGGGCAATATTACGAATGTATAAAGTGTAGGCCTGGTTGTATCAGCTGCCGGCATTACAGTCCTTGTCAGTTATGTAAAACAGGAAGATATGGCGTTGACTGTGAGGAACATTGCAGCAACGGTTGCCTAAATGGCTGCCATAAGTCAAATGGTACTTGCACTTGTAAGGAGAATTTCAATGGCGATAAATGTCAGGAGTGTGTGGATGGTCTCTATGGCAACAACTGTACATTACAATGTAATCATGGATGTTTAAATAATGTATGTCATAAAATGACTGGCCAGTGCGAATGTAAAGAAGGTTTTACTGGTTTACTATGTGATCAATGTATAGAAGGTAGATATGGTCCATTATGTCAATACAACTGTAGTAAAGGCTGTAACAATACATCATGTGACCAGGTTACAGGCAACTGTAAATAAATGACTAATTAAGACTTGCGAATCATGAACAGATCGTTAGATAGGTGCATGTTTTGTATTTTAAACAATGAACTTTCCGACTCAGTTGTTAAAAAAATGATACACATATATTCTTTTAGTGATTTAAACATACCCTCATTGGCTGTTTTGAGCAGCACTTTATAAACATTGCAAATTGTATAATTATGATGATATGTGTATAAGTTTAAGTAAACTAACTAACTATTAAACTGTTGAAATATTTCAGTCCAAGTACTGGTTTGAAATGAAACCGGCTTTGTTTAAATACACGCAACCTTTACATGAACGACCTCTTGTTTTATATATCTACAACACTATATACACTGACCTACGGAGTCACCTTTATATATTATTTCTAGTGGAATACCGGCAACCAGAAATAAAATTAACTTACTCAAACCAATGTCAGCCAGAATTAACAAGTTGTACGAACCAAAATATAGGTAGTCAGTGTCAATCGGACGATCTGTAATGTTAAGCTCTGTAACCATTCCCTCATATTGTGTGATCTTTTTCAGTTGATAGTAATGAAAAATGTTGGTATAAATGTAAGACTTGCTACACTGGCATAATGAACTGGGTTTGTTTGAGTTGTTATGAAGGAGCAGTCCTTATAAGAGAAGGGCAATATTACGCATGTGTAGATTGTAGCCCAAATTGTATCCGCTGCCGGCATAACGGTCCTTGTCAGTTATGTAAAACAGGGAGTTACGGCGTTTACTGTGAGGAACATTGCAGCAACGGTTGCCTAAATGGCTGCCATAAGTCAAATGGTACTTGCACTTGTAAGGAGAATTTCAATGGCGATAAATGTCAGGAGTGTGTGGATGGTCACTATGGCAACAATTGCACATTACAATGCAATCATGGATGTTTAAATAATGTATGTCATAAAATGAATGGCCATTGTGAATGTAAAGAAGGATTTACTGGTTTTCAATGTGATCAATGTATAGAAGGTAGATATGGTCCATTATGTCAATACAACTGTAGTAAAGGTTGTAACAATACATCATGTGACCAGGTTACAGGTGACTGTAAATAAATGACTAATCAAAACTATTAATTTGCCGACTCAGTTGTTAAAAAAATGATACACATATATTCTTTTAGTGATTTAAACATACCCTCATTGGCTGTTTTGAGCAGCACTTTATAAACATTGCAAATTGTATAATTATGATGATATGTGTATAAGTTTAAGTAAACTAACTAACTATTAAACTGTTGAAATATCTCACTCCAAGAACACATTTATTTATACACGCAACTTTTACACGAACGACCTCTTGTTTTATATATCTACAACAATTTACATTTGTATGTATTATATAATTCGAACTAACAAAACCAAAACACAGTTTACTATAACAATACAATGAACTAATCCACGATGAGGGGATGTCTCTAGATGACAATAACTTTAACAATTGTGATATGTTTTACTTGTGTCTTATTTGTTGGTGTAATGGAAAAGCGTTCTACCATACAATCACGATTTACCAAGTGGTAGTTGTTTATCCGCCATGCTAATTTTGTTAAAATGAATCACACAAATTTTATTTTTAATACTGCCTACCCCTGATATGGATTGTCTCATTTTTAATGTTTACCCAAACACGTCTTGTTACTTTGTACGGACTATACTTACTATGGTACATGTCCTAATAAATGTGTTTGTTGTAAAATAAAAAAAAACACAAATTATTTGCTATGTAGAATGATACGTCTTGTAAGAACAATTCAACATTATTTTACTAAATTCTTTGTGGGATAACTGGATCATTCAGCAGAGTCGTCTAGACCCTCACAGAATTTCCAAATATGCTATGATCACCATTAATTGATCGGGGTTTTTTTTCGACAATACAAAACAATGACTGATTATTAGCTTTAACGATCAAACAAATTTTTGTAAAATGTATGTAGTTGGCAAGAAGGATTGAATTTATGTATTATTGACTGAGGAATATTTAACAAATAATACATGGCCATGAGGGCAATATGCAAGTTTACGGACTGGTTGGTCACACTGAGGAAGGTATATGAGCCGAAGCGCAGCTGAGGGCCATATAACTTTCGAGGTCTGAACAACCAGTCTGCAAACTTGCATATTGCCCGCAATACCATGTGTTATTTGTTACATTATATCGAATTTAAATCCTTTACCACTCTTGTTGCGGTCATTTTACTATAAAGCGTTACAATTAATAACTCTATTCTACAATATGTCAAATATCTCAAACCTCAGTCTGACTTTTGTTTTCACGCGATGCAGCAAAATAGCATGTTCTTCTTGTTATACTTCATTTTTGTTAATTGACTCAGCCATTTCGTCTGTTTATGTTGCCGTTTAATTAGCACATCGTAAAGTCGCATTAAATAAGACTGCATGACGTCATAAACGGTCAATATGCGATTTATGGACTGGATGACGTCACATTAAATATATTTATTTATTTATTGGAGTTAACGCCGTGTCAACACAATCTTAGGTCATTTTACGGCGTCCAGCGCACTTAACCTAGCTTTCCTGGACCATTGTCTATAACCAGTACTCACCTACCCTTCCACAAGGCCGGAAACTTCTCCATACTATCAAATCAATGGAGGAAAATCTAGATTATTGTCAAATTTTCATGGAAGGGTATAACCTCCCCGGGTGGGATTCGAACCCGCACCCCCTTGGGCACGAGATTCCAAATCCCGGCGCGCTACCAACTGCGCGATCAACCGGGGTTCACATTAAATATAGAGGACGTTAAGCAAATGAGGTATAATATTTAAATTGAGATGACAAAATCGGATGATCTGTCGGAAGATGATAGCACCTTACTAGAATTGCCGATTGACCACATTTAAAATGTCTTGAGATAGTACTAAAGAAAAAAATATTGATTTTCATCCAAGTTTGAATGTAAATTTCTGTAAAACTATATCCATTGCATAGATCAATGCTTCATTTAGTACAAAGATAATACGTTTTGCCAATACAATAAACATGTTTACAATTTAGTAAAACGAAGAAACAATCATACTAACAAATATACTAAAAAAAGGGAAAAATAGAAAAAAAGAACAGGAAAATACACATGTATATGTTAAATAAAGAAGAAAAATTATTAACATGGATAACAGTACAAAAAGTTAATGTTTGTTTTTGCAAGTTAGCCAATAATAGTTTTATTTTTATCTTTGTCCTTCTGAATATTGCTAGTTTTGCATTTGAAGCGTAAGTGACAGTTTTGAAGTAACTGTGATAAACATATCCTGAAGAATGAATTACATGTGAATTAGTCATTAAACAATCAAATTAAAATCCCATCTAACATTTTCCACTCGCCTACTCGCTAATTTAGATCTGGCTTTTTTCAAACGAGGGTCACGTTCAGGTGACATTTTCTCATCTTAATATTAATGACGAAATTGTTATGATAGGTAATTTGTTTACATCGTCTACGTCACGCAATTTGAAATGAGCTGTCCATTCGCAGAATGTTAATAATACCGCTGTTAAATTAGCTTGCAAACCTTGGTGTAAAAATAGAAATTACGAAATCAGAATGTTATGAATAGTGTTTCATCTAGATGAAAGGTACGCATTGATTAGTCGACACAAAGGTCATCTTTACGTGACCTTCCATTGAGATAGTAGAGATCCTGTATGGCAATGCTCTACAGGATATATCTGTTTACGGAGATTGTTCACTACAATACATGTTCTTTAATCAACTTGTATTTTCATATTCTTCTTTTACTTTCTGTGATGTTTAATATATGTGTATTTTGGATAAATAAAGTTATCTGTCTGTCTGTCTGCAAGAACTACTTTGTACAATGGCATAACCGTCTTGAAAAATCATCAACGTTTAAGTTCATTACTGAGCTGATTGTGAGATAAACGAACAAAGAACAAGTTATACCACAGCATTAAAGTTAGGGTGAACACAAATTTGTGCTGTAGGAAAATGATCTTGAAACCTCATCAATTTTATGACGCTTTTTTAACATTGTAACATAAATAGGGATGCAACTGCTAACTGATTTAGTTTCGCTGAACCGGTTGTTGTAATTGTTTGCGTTGCTGATCAAGTTTTGTCAAAATCTGTAATGTAAGGTTTAGAATAAATGTTAAAGTGCCTTGCAAACTTGAAATAAAGTTATTGTGATTTAATAGGTTCATTAATTCGTCAAATGAGAAGAATACAATCTTCAAATGTATTTTTCCTGTATACAGTTAATATAAACAAACCATTTACATCTTTGTTGTGAAAGGTAATTTATAAATACACCCATGTATGTGATATTGGTCCAATTTAAATAGTGCATGCATGTGATGTGCATATTGCAATATGGATTTTACTGTATTGTTACACCACTAGAATAAAATGCTAATACACTTAGGTGATGGAATATAATATGACTGCATACTTGGAGATAAACATAACAAGCAGTAAAACATTTATGTTACGATCATTTCTGAACAAAGGACTCGTTTATTTGTACACAATTCTCATTGAAATAATCTTTTACAAGTACCTCATGTCATAAATTAAACACAAACTTACAGGCAAGCTTTATCACAATAACCGTCATTTTATGGAGGAATAGGTTTAATTTACGTCGATGAATAAACTACAGTTCATGTTATTGAATTGCTAGTTTACATTTTGTAAACATGTTCAATTACACTTTTTTCAACGTCGTATTCAACACATATTTAGGTTATATATACGACAGCCAGCTCTTCCTACTATAGGTTTCCTGGACACTTCTATCACCAGTACTAACTTACCCTACCACGAGGCCGACAACTCATGTATAGGGTATGACCTACCGCGACTGGACTCGAATCCGCGATCTCCGGATTCGAAGTCAGACATGCTAACAACTACGCGACGGCCGCGGTGTTCAATTACTCTAATTAAGGGGGTATTATGTTTAGTTTACTAATTTTAACAATGTCAATACATGCATGAGTTACCCAATGTTAAGGCAAGTTTATTTTAAAAGTACAAAAACACGCATTGTTTAGTGTACGTTCTGTAAGTGATTTATCTATATTCATATTTTTTATTTTTTATTTCAGTTGTGTGTTATCCATAGCATCCGGATTGTTCATCAACACGTCATTGCATAAAATGTATATATAATGGGAGGTACGTCGTTTGTGAGACGTGTTCAACAGGTACATTCTTACAAAGAGCTTCACTATACTCTGTTTGTGCTAAGTGTAATGCAGAATGCATCAGCTGTAGCTGGTTTGACAATTGTCAGGAATGTGTGAATGGAAGATACGGTAAAGCCTGCGAGAAAATTTGCAGCGGTAGTTGCAACTATGGATGTGATAAAATTAGTGGCTCTTGTCTTCCCAAGTTTCAATGGGAGTGATACGAGATTTAACGGAACTTGTTAACCTGATCCAGTATAGCAATGTAATTTAAAAATGTGACTCAATAAAAAGATTAGAAATACCATGTTCAAGTAGATACTTTAAACATTTTGTATTGTCAAATAGTTAACATAGATAATATACAACAATGACAGGTACATATGTACAAAAATGACAATGGGGTCTGGCCACAAGTTTTCACAACTTACTTACGGCCATTCCCCGACTCGTATTTACAAAAATAAACCTGTCTTTGACTGTATTGTGGTTCGGTTAAGTTTACAAGTTGATGGTAATGTCCAACAGAATTAACCTGAGCTTGAACTACCTAATTATAATTATTACACACTTCACTAACATTAAATCGGGAGTTCCCGTATGCGTGTATACGGTTATTTACGTGTTTATAACAACCGATGTGAGTAAAAATCAATTTATTAAAAGTGGCATGTTATTGTACTTTTAATTTTGGGCACATTAGTTTTTGGGTAAACAAGTAAGTCATCATTATTATGGCACAGTTTCAAAGTATTTATTATTATGAAAACAACATTAATTGTTCAGTACAGGTCGTATTCTAGGTCATGCGTGTTTTTGTACTTTAAACAATGGACTTGCCAACCTAATAGGTGAACAAGCTAATGCATGAACAGCATTTTAATGATTTAAACAGACCATTTTTATGTTTTACATTTATTTTGAATAGTGTGTATGCACATTGTAAATTATATTTAATGATATGTCTGTAAAAAGTGTAAACTAATTTAACTATAAAATTGTAAAAATAATTCAACCCTAAATATTGGTGTGTAATGAAACCGGCTATGTTTATATACGCAATGTTTACGTGGACGACCTGTACGTGTATTTTGCCGAAAGCTTCCGACATTTACAAACGAAGACAAAAATAGACTGTAAATTCTGAGTTTAATATATTCTGGCATAAAGGTCAAGCTCAGGTTAATTCTGTTGGACTGTAATGTAAACGCTCTTTGTTACTTAACATTTGTGATAAATAGTGCATACTAATCTACGTTGCAAATATAATGGTATGGCAATAAGATATGTTGAAATTAACTTAACTATTATTTTGTTATGTTATTTCACCCCAACCATTGTTTTTAATAAAGCTGGCTATGTTTATATACACACTGTTCACATGAGCTATTTATTTATACTGGGTTTAACGCAGTGTCAACGAATTTTTATGTTATCTACGGCATCCAGCGCACCTAACCTAGCTTTTCTGGGCCCTTTTCTATGACCAGTACCCACCTACCCTTCCACAAGGCCGGAAACTCCATATTATCTAATCAATGGAGGAAAATCGACATTATTGTCAAAATTTCATGGAAGAGTATAACTACCCTGGTTGGGTTTCGAACCCGTACCTTCATTGGGACACTAAATTCGAAATCCAAATTCAGGCGCGCTACCCAATGTCAAAAGTCGACTGAATAGTGATACTAATAGTAGACTTAAAAACCCTCGCTGTAACTTTTACAAAGTGTGTTTTATGGCGTAAAACCAAACAAAAAGAAAAGAACAACAATGATTGTTCATTTAATGTTCAATGTCATATTTAACCCTGCATGCGGGAAACTTCTCCATATATCTTATTAATGGAGGAAAATTGACATTATAGTCAAATTTTTATGGAAGGGTATAACCTCCCCGGTTGGGATTCGAATCCATATTCCCATCGGGACACTAGATTTGAAACCCAGGCGCACAACCAACTGTGTTTCTTACTCAAATTAGATAAAGCTACACACCACAAGATCATTCCAAATGATGATGTGTAATGAAACAGTTTAACTGACCATGTTTATATTCACTATATTCACATGAACGACATGTTCATGTTTGTCTGTATTGGCATCGTCGGAAACCCACGGAAATCGTACGATATGATTGTTATTACTGGGTTACCGAGGACGTTGTGTTAGGTACTATAAATAGATATTGGGAATTTTGATTTGGTGATATATTTAGATACTTTGTAATAACTATAAATAGTCGTAGAGATAATAGTGGCAGTTATTGTCCGCTTTTTCTCAACTGTCAAGGTTTGAATAATTTTACGGTGACTGAATGTATTGTTTTTGTACTGGCGGCCTAATTGTTATTAAAAATATCTTGACTGAAACATATCATACGGCATAAGCAGCTTTACTATATCATAATACACACTTTCGGAAACTCATGGATGTATTATGACAATAATTTTAACTAACGTATTTACCGTGAAATTATTCATGTTTTGACAGTTGAGAAAAAACGAACTATAACATTTTACAACGCTATCGGGTTTCCCTGTGTTGTGTATAAATAGAAACAGTGTGGGGAAAACCATGTGTATAAATAGACTTTAAACAATAAGCTGATAGCTAGTTGTTTTACATGTACGTATACAGGCAAGTACATGTTTAACATGCCACAGGTAACTGTTTCAAGTTACCGAGCTAAAGTATTATCATACAATTCTAAGTGTTCATATCCTTTAGGCCGTGCCATACCGGAAATTTGTTAAGCGTCCGCGTGCACGTAGGTTTTAGAGTCCTCAATCCAAAAATAACAAAATTTTTGGTGAAATTTTCCCAAATAATTCTGTTGTTCCGGGAATCGATAACTGATTTCTCTCAGGAAATACTGATAGTTCCTTGCGTCTGTGCATTTGATTAATGAATAATAACATGTGTGTGTTGTATACACGTTTTTATAGAATTACTTTAATATCACATTAATGTCATAAACATTCATGTACTACAAAGTACTTATTTGTGTGAATACTAGCTAAAATAGGCATGTGTTTTCATTTTCGGTTTGTGTTTCTGTGAATAGGTACCTAGGTTTTTCAAACTTGAGTTGACGCTTAACACAATATTCCAATTTGGCATGGCCTTATTTATAATAAATATTGAATATGGTCTTTCTAAATCAGTAAAATGAAGGACGTAATTGAGCATATTCAGCTAATGAGTTGACATGCCAATTGTTCAAGGTACTAAAACAAGCATAGCTTTTATCTGGTTCCCAGTCGTGCTTTGACAGGTAAAAGTACGTCAGTCAAACCATGATTATGGCCGCGCCCGATGTAATGAATATTGGATAATTATGTTTTCAAATGAACATTTCTCACTACACTGGCTTAAATCAAGGGCTCATTGTACAACAACGACAGTGGATACCTTTTTTAGTTGTTCGATTAAATTCATGCTAAACAAATAATCCGAAACTCTTACTAGAATCCACGTCGAATTGTGTTCACTTCGAGACACGTTTGTTTTTGTTAATCGTTCGCTAAATATACGTGCAATCAGAAAAATCGAAATCGAAAGACCTATTTAGTACCAAACTCCTACTAAAGTTTATATCGTCAGCAAATAATCCTGCAAGATCAAGAAAACGTAAACGAACATTTTTGTTTCCTGAAATTTTACTGAAGGAGCAGCCATTATTACGGTTTGTCTGACCCGATAACGATAGTGGTAAGAGGCAGCTAATTTAGACTAGCATAGCCTATCAAACGATCTGTACTACTGTATTGTACGTTTATACGTTACATGTATAAGCAATATGTCGTACTAAACCCTCTAGAACCCGCGTTTAATAAGGGACCTTAGTGAGTTATTTCCCCTTGTATACTCTTAAAATAGGTAGGTCCAATTAGTTGAATTACTCGGATATTACCCTTAATTTTCAATGTTAATTTGTCAAAATTATTCTTAAACTATATTTTTTGTAAATCATTTAATTTGTTTGAAATTCAAGCCAAGTATTTTAAGGGTAAAGAACTATCGAAATTTCACCACTTCTGTTAATATCTCCATTAACAATAAAGATATCAGATAAATTTTTTGTTATCCTTACTTAGGACTTCAATGATAAAATCCGAGGATTCCAACTGTAAGGACCTACTAATCAATTGGACTGCTTTAGATTTTATTAGGGAAAGATAACTTACTAAAGTCCCTAATTATGACTCGTTGTAAATGGCCGAGGAGTTTCCGTATGATACCGTAGCCTGTGTTAGATAAAAGTCGATGTTTATTGAATACATGTAGTAAGTTTATCTGATAACAGGATATTTCATTTGTACGATTCATTCTTACTTGGACGCTATGTAGGCAAACATGTGATTTTCATATTTATTGAAGATGTGGCATGCAAGGGATTGAAATGTTTAAGTAAGTTGATGTTTTTGTTGTATTTTCTTGTTTTATTTCAGTTTCATTTTGTGATATTCAAAATTATGTACATACACACAAGGCTCGAATTTAAGCTTGAATACTCGCAAAATTCGAGTGGATTTTGATAATTGCGAGTAACTATTATTTTAACTCGCAAAATTTGGCGATTCATTCTAAATAATGTTCGATATTCTTTTTCTATCCCACAATAACACCATTGTTCTATCTACAGTTAAATATAGTAGTATGTTGTTTTGCATAGACAAATAGTAATTATGTATGCTTTTAAAATTTGGAGAAAATAATTCGAATGATTTTTTTTCATTTGCGAGTTGGAATAAAATCAACTCGCAAAAATTTGCGGGTCCAATTTTTTTGTAAAATTCGAGCCCTGGTACACGTGTACTACAATTAAATGGAGGAAATCTGATTGGGCATTTTAAAATTTTTTAAGATACTTATTCACAGATTTCAACTTAAATATCTGCTTTTTCATCAAAATTGTATGGAAACATTTTTTGATGCGGAAAGTAAGTGCTTCGATAATAACAATTTAAGGCAAATTGACAAAAAACTAGCCGCGGCCGTGGCGTAGTGGTTAGCATGTCTGACTCCGAATCCGGAGATCGCGGGTTCCCGGTCGCGGCAGGTCATACCCTACGCATGTGTTGTCGGCCTCGTGGTAGGGTTAGTACTGGTGATAGATAAGTGTCCAGGAAACCTATAGTAGGAAGAGCTGGCCGTCGTGTATATGACCTATATATGTGTTGAATTCGATTTAAAAAAAAGACAACTACAAATGATGGTGTTTTAAGAAGTTAAAATCAACCCCGCATGTCACGGTATAGACACTTTTAGTGCATTTTAGTGACTTTTATTGTATATTTCTGTCAACCTATTGATCAGTTTGTCTTAAAATAAAACAAATATTTTTGACACAATTACAGGCACTGAATGGTATTTTAAAAGTATAGAAAAAAATTTATCCAAAACTGCGAACTAGAACCTTTAAGTGACTGTTTATATTCATGTACACGTATATGTAAGTATGTTCATAATTATAGAAACATGTTCAGGGGCGGATCCAGGATTTTTTTCTGGGGGGGTCCGAACTTTTTCTAGGGAGGTCTAAACTTTTGCAGAATAATGCAACATATTAATAATAAAACTTCATAACCATTAAATCTATGTTAAGCACCGAGAAAAATTGCTTCATGCTACTTTAAGTACTTAAAAACGACTTACAGTCAAGAAATACACTAATGGACTGGTGCATTTTCAAGATTCTAGGGGATTCCGGACCCCCCCCCCCCCTGACCCCACCGCTAGATCGGCCTATGATGTTTCAAACGTTCATGTATTTAATTCTATGTATATTATTAGTTAAGTCATGTTCGAGTTTATACACATTCCGTTTTAATATGTAATTTGCGACTGTATTTGGAGTTAATTAATTTGAATTATAATATAAAATAGAATTATAATTTTCTCGTAATAATTTGGGTGTTTCTTAACTAGACCCACGTGGGTCAGGCTAGCTAAAATAGATTAGTGTTAAAATATGCATTTACTGATGAGAAGATACTAGAGCTTGTTCTTGGGCAAATAAGTATAATTCTATTAAAAAGTATTCTAACCGCCTATGAATGTTGAAAAGTCAAGAAGCGACCAATGAAAATGTTTAATTTCAGCAAATACGACATATAACAATTATATAAATAGCTTGGTGATTCCCTCGATATCCTACTTTCGTTTTCCACAATGTTTATGCCACATGTTTTAATTTGTTCAGTTGAATGTTATAAGTGACAAATGTTTTTAGTAAGTGCATGATTTTTTTACGTTCTTAATATTGTTTTAAAGAGCTAACTTGGTTCTATACTTTTAGCACAGTCATTTGCCTGTATATCCCTTTAACAAAAGTATATTCTAACTGTCAAAAATATGTATGGGTGAATTAATTAAAATTATTCTTTTATAATCTTGTATTTATCTATGTATATAAGAAAATGTGAGTAATATCTAGGTTACATACCACTAAATAAAATCCTTCTTTGTTGTATATAAATAGTCTCATTTTCAATGACACATTACACTATGACCAAGGAACGTTAGATACCCCAAACCATATATAGGCTGAAAGATCTATCTATTCCCCACAAAATGATCAGTATTAGAAAAAGTTACGTTACTTATAAGAAAATAAAATACGATTGAAAGCTCCTACCCTGAAAATGTCCTGGTTTTTAACTCTTCACCAGCCGTACAGAGTCATCTCCCCTTTTAACCAGTTTTCGCGACTAAACTAACCAGATCCATTGAATTTTTGCATACTTTCATAGGAAAAGCATTGTCAAAGACATACATACTCTTCAATATTAAAAAGCACCACAAATGAGGTATCCATGCTCTCTCAAAAAAATAAATAAGCACCATGTCACACTTTCTTTTTCCGGTAAATGCTCACTTCCGGTTACCATTTAGTGGTATGTAACCTATCTAATTATTCAGAGTCACACGTACTGAATAATTAACTTCGTGCTGACAAGAATATATACTTTGAAACTGCTACACCACAATAGTGTGGACTCACGTGTTTCTCCCATAAACGGATGAATCCAAAACTAGAAGTACAATAACATGCCATGTTTTGACAATGGATTCATAGTATAATTACATTGAAAAAGAAAAAGCCATACATTTGTTCTTGTGGATGAATTGGATTATTATTGTAATAATTCATTTAAAAATCATTTTTTAAAACATGGCAAGTTATTGTTCTTTTCATTTTGGATTCGTTCGTTTATTGGGGAAACTCATCTGTCCACACTACTGTGTGTAGTGCGTACTGAAATAAACAAAACGTGTTTGGTAAACATTAGAAATGAGACAATCCATTTCTGGGGTAGGCTGTAATGAAAATAAAATGTGTGTAATTCATTGTAACAAAATTAGCATGATGGATACCACCATTTGTTGGTAAATCGTGCTTGTGTTGGTAAAATCTTTTCCATTACACTAACAACTATCGCTCGTTTAGGATAACTTGAGTCAAACTACTCAGTCTGTTTACATATTTGGGACTCGGGTATTACACAAAACAGGGAGGTCAGCTGTTTTTGTGTAATGAAAGTATTAGACATGTCTTAATGCGTGGAACGTGTGTTCTCGTACTAAATTTAATACACCAAAAACACACTGATAATAGTCGATAATTATGTGTACTAAACTTAAATCCACCTGTGTATAAAACTGGTATCGTTGTATTTTGTCTCAAATTATCCTAAACGAGCTATATAACATATTATAGCTCGTTTAGGATAATTTGAGACAATTTTTAAACGACTAAGTTTGTTTACATATTTGGGACTCGCGTATTACATAAATAGGGAGGTCAACTGATTTGTGTAATGAATGTCTTAAACATGTCATTATGCGTGGAACGTGTGTTCTCGTACTAAATTTAATACATCAAAAACACACTGATAATAGTCGATAACTACGTGTTCTAAACTTAAATTCACCTGTGCATAAAAATGGTATCGTTGTATTTTGTCTCAAGTTATCCTAAACGAGCTTATAAGACAATCGTAAAAGATATCACATGTTTATGTTATTGTCATCCTGAGCGTCCCTCGTAGTGGATTAGTTTATTCTATTGTTATTATAAACAGTGTTTTGTTTTTGTACGCACTACAGCAGTTACAGATCGTCAACGTAAACATTGCGAATATAAACATAGCCGGTTTCATTACATACCGATATTTAGGGGTGAATAAATTTTAGAGATCTTATAGTTTAATTATTTTACACTTAATTTATAAACATTTCATTGTATAAAAATTACAATGTGCATGCACACTATTAAAAATAAATGTTACATATAAAATAGTCAGTTTAAATCAGTATAATGCTGTTCATGTATTAGCTTATTCGCCTATTTAGAGGGCAAGTCCATTGTTTAAAGTACAAAAATACGCATGACTTAGTAAACGACCTGTACAAAGTATTTATTCTTGTGAAAACAATATTAATTATTCAGAGCCATGCTAAATTGGAATTTTGTTGAGCGTCAACTCAAGTTTGACAAACTTATGTACGCTTTCAACAAAACACACAAACCGAAAAACGAAAACACATGACATGTCCATTCTAGCTTGTATTCACACAAATAACATGAATGTTTATGACATTAATGTGAGATTGAAGTAATTCCATAAAAAAGAATACACAATATACACATGTACATTTTCATTAATCAAATACACAGAAACAAAGAACAATCAGTATTTCTTGAAACAAATCAATTATCAAATCCCGGAACAACAGATTTATTTAAGAAAATTTCACTTACAATTTTGTGTTTTGGATTGAGGACTCTAAAACCTACACGCACGCTTAATTAAATTCCGGTATGGCATGGCCTGAGATTGTAGATATCACTCACTTGTCTTATCAAGGATGTCAACCGGAGTCCGGATATCCTAACGTTCAAATCCTGGTTCGGTGTCTGAATTAAATTTTGACATCCGGGTGTCCGTAAAAATCAGTTGTTTTTTTTAAAACGCCAGAATAAGTCCTATTGTTCTTTGTACACATGTTTTCATTGTAACGTGAAAGTTTGTTTGTACCGGATGAGAAAACCAAAATATTTGAATTCCGGATATAGTCTATAGTAACCTGAGCTTGAACTTCCTAATTATAATAATTACACACTTCACTAACATTAAATCGTGAGTTTCTGTAAGCGTCTATACAGATTTACACGTGTTTATAACAACATATGCGAATTTAAATCAATTTTGTAAGCAAGGCATGTTATTGTACTTTTAATTTTGGACACATTAGTTTTGGTGGAAACACGCAAGTCTGCAATATTGTGGCACAGTTTCAAAGTATTTATTATTATGAAAACAACATTAATTGTTCAGTACGTGTAAATTTGCCAAAAGCTTCCGATAAAGCGCGATTAACAAATGAAGACACAAGTAAGCTGTAAATAGTGAGTTTATTTTACTCATGCATAAAGATCAAGCTCAAGTAAATATTTGTCGGACTATACCGAGGTCGACATAGTGATGACACCTTAATAGCGTTGGATTTGAATAGGTTGGATTCGAACACGTTACCCCTTCGGGTGCACTACCATCAGCGCTGATGACCCGGGTAATGCGCTTTTTATATTTATCAATAATGAGAAATTGTCATTAATAATGAGAATGCAATACTGTGTTTTTAGATCATTGGAAAGGGTGGCTGAATTGAAGGAACCGATCATTAAACATTCATATGGGACACTGATTCAAAATAGAATTGAAGTAGCACGTAAACTATGAATAGTGAAGATCAGACTTGGTATACTTAAAAACAATAACAAGGAGACATCTAGATTGAACGTTGTCTAAAGCAAGCCAAGTTGGTATACAAGGAACAAGCCACAACAGTGAAGAAGCAACCAGCTCTGCATAGCAAAAGAAAATGGTGTTTTCAACATCATGTCTTCAAGATTCAACATAGTTTGTGCCTAGCACCGCTCTTCGGACATTATTAGGGGGACAGGTCTTCGTAAATCTGACCCTAAACTACTTCTCCGGTGAAATCTGACCCTAAACTACTTCTCCGGTGAAATCTGACCCTAAACTACCTCTCCGGTGAAATCTGACCCTAAACTACTTCTCCGGTGAAATCTGACCCTAAACTACTTCTCCGGTGAATAAACTGCTTCCTCTTTCAAGAATGTCTCTTAATACAGTAGCACGTGCTTATAATTGTTTTCTTTAGCATTTTAGTATTTTATTATTCGAGTATTCGCTTTTGTGACTATGTGGGCGTATGTGTTTCTCCTGCGAAAAAAAAACGATCACATATATAAAATAAAATAAAAGTTCAAACTTTGTATCTGTATTTAACAAGCCCTTGTAAATTATGCTTTATAAAAATTATTTCTAAATTGATACATACATGTATGATATAAAAAATAAGTGCACGTTTTATTAGTCTTTGATTAATTTCTGTTACTTTTTATATTTCTCAAAACAATATCTGAATTATGTTTTTTGAAACTATTAGGCCACTACAAGATGACCATGTGTTCTACGGATTTTACTGGGGGAAAATGGGACTAGCGAGCGAAGAAAAAAAGTAAACTCTTAATTCAGTTGCTTTATATAGCGGTTTGACCAAATTTTATGAGCGAGGAAATAAAAATATTTTTTTTGTAAAAACCGTCAAAATTAAGGTGCGAGCGAATCCATAGAACATATGATCAATTTGTTGAGGCCTTATCTAAAATGTATACTTACATTTTTTCAAATTCAAATTATTGTCACTTTGTAACATATGACATCTTTTAAACGTATTTTACGTATGATATGAAAATGTACATTATTTTTTATTTGATCACTGAGAAGATTTTTTAATTAATAAAATGAACCTGTACATTGTGCTACTGGATGTATCATACACGTTTTTTGATACGCAAGTATCGTAGATACTGCCAAAGATCATTGCTGACTTTTCAAGAACAATGCTCTTTTCCAGTGTAATTAAATTTAGCTTCCTGATTAGAAATGCATTAAATGCATATATTTTTATTTTCTTTATAAAAACAATTTTTGTTTTTCCTAATAATTTTCATAAATATTTTATTGAATTTTTATTAATTTTCGTTAGATTGATACTGGCTTTACCAGAACAGCATTTTGTTCCGGTTTCTATTAAAAGATATTCAATATATCTTCCTGTATCGAAATGCATTAAATGCATATTTTTTTTATAAAAACAATAATATAATAAAACTGACGTCAAAGACGACTTCTTATATATCCCGATGTCGTTTTCCTAAACTGATAATGAATATATATATATTTACAAAACTTAACTATGTTACTAAAAATTAGCCATAAGTAGCTCTTACAAATTAATTATACGGATTTGTAAAAATATTGCATTACACAAATAACTGGTGTTTTAGGAACAATATTTTCACCTCGACGATGTGTCTCCCTGTATCGAATGCATTAATTGCATAGTTGTTCTCTTATTTTCTTTAAAAACATTATAATTTAGTTTAATGAGTTTAATGAAGCCTCAATGAATGCCTTAATCAGATAATCTAAAATTACTTTTTTCCTTATTTTTCTATGAACAATGAATTTTGACATCAAATATAATTTGCACAGCGTGCTACTATGTGTATCATGTTTAATGAGGTCATTATTCATCCAGAACGGTACTCTTTTTCAAATGTATTGAATTTCTTCCTAATCAGATAATGAAAAGTATTAATTTTTTTCAAAACATAACTATGCTTATCAGACTTAGCCTAAAGTAGCTCTTACAATTTGTTAATACAGATTTGTAAAAATATTGTATTACACCAATTACTGTTCCATTTAGAGCAATATTTACTCCTCTTAATAGATGCTCTTTTCCAGTGTAATTAAATTTACCTTCCTGATTCGAAATGCATTAAGTTTATGTTTTTTACTTTTCCTTATAAAAGTAATAATATAATAAAACTTATGTCACAGACGACTTCTTAAGAACTTGAGATTTAGTCTAAAGTATCTCTTACAAGTTTTAATACAGATTTGTAAAAATATTGTATTACACAAATTACTGTTCTACTAAGAGCAATATTATCTCCTCTTGTTACACGATGTTATTCCCTGTATCGAATGCATTAATTGCATAGTTGTTCTCTTATTTTATTTAAAAAACATTATAACGTTTTTGATGAGTTTAAAAAAACAATTAAAGTTAACTCAATTGTATACACTCGTTTTATCCATAAATAAACCTGTCTACAGTGAGCGGCATGTATAATCCTCTTTTGTAATTTAATACATTATGTTAAATTATATAAAATCAAATAATCTTTTTCAAACTCTATGTCTGTATTAAACAAGCCCCTGTAAATTTGGCTTAATAAGTTCATTTCTAAATTGATACATACATGTATAATATAAAAAATATCATGTGCACTTATAATAAGTCTTCAATGAATTTCTGTTACTTTTTATATTTTTAAAAAAATACCCAAATTATTTTTTTATGAAACTATTATCTGATATGTATACTTTCACTTTTTCAAATTTAAGTTTTTGTCACTTTGTAACATATGACATCTTTTAAATGTATTTTACGTATGATATGAAAATCATAAATGTACATTGTTTTTATTTGAACTCTGAGTAAATTTTTTATTAATAAATGAACCTGTACATTGTGCTACTGGATATATCATACACGTTTTTTGATACGCAAGTATCGTAGATACTGCATAAGATCATTGCTGACTTTTCAGAACAATGCTCTTTTCATGTGTAATTAAATTTACCTTCCTTTTTCGAAATGCATTAAGTGCATATTTTTTACTTTTTTTATAAAAACAATCATATAATAAAACTGATGTCACAGACGACTTCTCAAAATATCCCGATCTCGTTTTTCTAAACAGACAATGAAAATATATATTAACAAAACTCAACTATGCTACTAAAAATTAGCCATAAGTAGCTCTTACAAGTTGTTAATACAGATATATAGAAATATTGTATTACACAAATTACTGTTCTATTAAGAGCAATATTTTCTCCTCGACGATGTGTCTCCTTGTATCGAATGCATTAATTGCATAGTTGTTCTCCTATTTTCTTTAAAAACATTATAATTTAGTTTAATGAGTTTAATGAAGCCTCAATGAATGCCTTAATCAGATATTCTGAATACTGTTTTCCTTAAATCTCTATGAACAAGGAATTTATATAACAAAAATAATTTGCACAGCGTGCTACTATGTGTATCATGTTTAATGAGGTCATTATTCATCCAGAACGGTACTCTTTTTCAAATGTATTGAATTTCTTCCTAATCAGATAATGAAAATAATATATTCATTTACAAAACATTACTATGTTACTGAGAACTAGCCTAAAGTAGCTCTTACAAGTTGTTAATACAGATTTGTAAAAATATTGTATTACACAAATTACTGTTCTACTAAGAGCAATATTATCTCCTCTTAATAGATGCTCTTTTCCAGTGTAATTAAATTAACCTTCCTAATTCGAAATGCATTAAGTGCATATTTTTCTCCAGACCCACAATTAGTTCCAACTTCTATTAACAGATATTGAATATATCTTCCTGTATCGAGATGATTAAAAAGCTTATTTTTGTTTTTCCTAATATTTTTCATAAATATTTCATTGAATTTTTATTAATTTTTATAGGATTGGTACTGGCTTTACCTCATCAATGTTTGTCCTAGTTTCGATTAAAAGATATTTAACACATCTTCCTGTATCGAAATGTTTGTAATGCATATTTTCGTTTTTCTTATAATAATTTTTTTGTATTTGCTTTTTTGACAATTTTTAATGGTAAAAAAATCGCACATTGTTCTGTGGAATGCACCATGCAGCTATTTTTACAGCAGATAATAAAATTATATAATTATATATATATCTATATATACAAAACTTAACTATGCTATTAAAAATGAGCCGGAAGTAGCTCTTACAAGTTATTAATATGGATTTGTAAAAATATTGCATTACACAAATTATTGGTGTATTAGAGCAATATTACAATATGCATATATCCTGAAGGCGTATTATACACATTCGACGGTTTTGTATTTTGTCCTTTTAAGCAAAGTTTTTTTAAATGATTCTAACTTGCATACATGTATTGTGCTACTGGAAGTATCATACGACTGTTTGATACACAAGATCATTGATACCTTCTTAATAAATCCGTTCCTACTTCTATGAGTAGATATTGAATATATCTTTCTTTATCGAAATGCAAAAATTGAATACTTTTATTATTTTCTTTAAAAATTAAACATATAACAAGAACTGATTAAATATCACCTGTTACATCTCTTAAACAGATAATGTTATTTTTTGTTCATTTTTCGTTTTGCTTTCTGAATGAAAATTGATAAAAAATAATGAAAGATTAACTAGTTTTTTATTAATTTCTATAAGATTTCTACTGGCTTTACTACATCAATGTCCCGTCCCAACTTCTATCAATAGATATTGAATATATCGCATTGTGTCTACATGCTTGAAATCCATGTATTAATTGCAAAGTCTTTCTTTTTTTTCTTTAAAAAATCATTTGGTATAAAAAAAAACTTAAATGTCTTTTTCTACTTGTTTTTTTTAGCAAAAGATGTTATTGATTAATAAATGCATTTTGTACTTTTTAACAAAGGTTTTTGTTAATGATTCTAACTTGCATACATGTATTGTGCTACTAATCATGCGAGTGTTTGATGCACAAGATCATTGATACCTTCTTAATAACTCCGTACCTACTTCTATGAGTAGATATTGAATATATCTTTCTGTATCGCAATGCAATAAATGAATACTTTTATTATTTTCTTTAAAAATTAAACATATAACAAGAACTAATTAAATATCACCTGTTACATCTCTTAAACAGATAATCTGATTTTTTTTCATTTTTCATTTTGCTTTCTGAATAAAAATTAATAAAAAATAGTAATAAAATATTTACTAGTTTTTTATTAATTTTTATTAGATTCCTACTGGCTTCACTACAACAACGTCCCGTCCCTACTTGTATCAATAAATATTGAATATATCTCACTGTATCTAAATGCTTGAAATGCATATTTTCGGTTTTCCTAATAATTAATATTTTTGTGTTTGCTTTTTGTTCAAAAGGTTTTTATTAATAGATCTAACTAGTACATTGTGCTACTGGAAGTTTCATGTTAATGTTTGGCACACAAGTATTGTAACTATTTCATTAGATTGTTACTGGAACTTTCAAAACCATACTTAATTCCAATCTCAACCAATATATATTAAATTTATCTACCAGTATCGAAAGTGTAAATTGCATATTTTATTCTTTTCTTTGAAAAACAAACAATTATGATAAAACTAATTAAACAAAATCTGTAACACTCTACACATAACCTCTTTTATTTAATTTTGTTTCCTGAGCTGAGCAAGAATTTTTGATTTACAAATTAAAGCTATATCTATGCTACTAGTTACTTGGTAGTTCATAGTTTTAATTAATAGATATAAACTGGACAGTGTGCTACTGGAAGTATCATTCAATGTTTTGATACACTTGTATCGAAAATACTGTATTAGATACACTAACTTCCTGACAATATTCAATTATTTTCTTGTATCGAAATGCTTTATATGTAATGTTTTTTTTCCTTTTCCAAATGCATAACTCCTAAGCATTTGTAGCTATGGTATTTCATTTCTCTTGAAAACTCTATTTTATGTGCGCCTTTAGTATAAGCTATTAATTGATAAATCCAATCTGTATAGTGTGCTACTGCAAGTAGCATGCAAATGTGTACTTTAAACTAATTGTAAATATTTCATTGGATCGTTACTGATTTTCCAGACCCACAATCTGTTCCAACTTCTATCAATAGATATTGAATATATCTTCCTGTATCGAAATGCTTAAAACGCATTTTTTTTTTCATTTTGACTTAAAACTTTTAATTGTGTTCTTGCTTTTTGTCAAAGGGTTTTTATGTATCGTAAATAGTTCATTGAATTTTTGTTCAATTTTATATGATTGCTAATGTCTTTACCTCATCAATGTCGCGTCCCTACTTGTATCAATAGATATTGAGTATATCTCATTGTGTCTACATGCTTGAAATGCATATTTTCGTTTTTCCTAATAATTATTTTTTGCATTTGCTTTTGGGGCAAAAACATTTTAACAATAAAATTACATGAACATTGTTCTGCCGGACGCATCATGCAATTGTTTTCAATTTACGTATCGTAAATATTGCATAACATCTCTGCTGGCTTCTCCAGATAATAACTGCGTACCCACTTCAATCAATAGATGTTGCATGTATTTTTCTATATCGAAATGCAAAAATTGCATATTTTTATTATTTTCTTTCATACTTAAACATATAACAATGACTGATTAAATATCACATGAGCAGGAATTAATTATTAAAAGTTTAATTTATACCGATTTTACTGGTAACTTGGTAGTTCATTTAAGTTTTCCATACCCATTTGCTTGTATTGTGTAAGATAATTAACTCTAGTCTCGAGCAATAATCGATGTTAATTTAATACATGTATAATGAATCCTACTGCAATGCAATGCATTATTTTTATTTTTTGTTGTTTTTTTTCCTTACAAAGAAGTTATTATTTGTTCTATAACTTTCAAACCAAAAAAACATTTCATTCATGAATTTATTTTGCAAACATACACTTTGGCTTTTCATAAATTTTTAGTGTGTCTTCTGAGCAGTTTTACATGCTGTATAAGATACATTTCCGTTTTTTCGAGATCAACAGTTTGCCTGAATATAATTTAATGTATCTTCCTGTATTTTTTCAAAATCTAATAATATTTCCTACAATATAAATGTGTCCTAGTTCCGTTCATTGTCCTGGTTTTCATTTAAGAAAGTTTTCAATAACCTTCATTCGTTTTCTTCTACAAATAATCTGAATATGTTTTTTTTCTGATTTTCTTCTAAACATTACCGTTTTGAAAAAAGAAATCTAGTAACTGACATTGGTGTATTCATATAGCATAGATCTATGTCCATTGTTTACTTCTGAAATGTTTAAAATCCTAAATTGGTCTTCGTTATCAATTAATCTGACAATGTGCAATTTTTATTTGCTCTTCATGGAAATAAAGTTTTTATTTAAAGGTATTTATTCACAGATTTCAACTTAACTGTCATTTTTTCTAAATTTATCAAAATTGTATGGAAGCATTTTGGAAGCATTAAAACAAAGCTCTGAAAATGACAATTTAGTACAAATTGAAATTCAACTACAAATGATGGTGTTTCCTATAGTAAACATCTACCCATATGTACCGGTATAGACAATTTAGTGCATTTCTTTTACTTTTATTGTATATTTCTTGAAATCTAAAGGTCAGTTTGTCTTAAATTATTAAGAATTGATATTTGTGACACAAATTACTGACACTGAATTGTATTTGGAGGTATAAAAAATAACCAAATCTGTGAACTAGTACCTTAAAAACTTTAAATCTGAAAAACACGATACTAGCCTAAAGGTATACCATACTGGTGTTTTATACACATTTGGAGTTATTGTATAAGAAACATTCGTGTTCTCTCAGCAACAATATTTTCTCCCAATATAATATATTTGTATCTTCCTGTATCGAAATGTTTCAATTGCATCTTCTCTTGATTGTTGTTTAAATAACTAATAAAGTATTTAAAAAATAGCATAGCCTAATTTTTTTTCAAACAGATTATCTAAAGATGACTGAAATTGTATTCGCTCTATAAAAGAACTTTAAATTTATATATTTAATCAATCAAATATGCTACTGGTTACTAGGTAATTTATACAGTTCTTTTACATACCTATGAAAATATTGTAAACGATCCATTATTGTTTCCTCGGGAACCATCTTGTCTACTATTGTTAAATAATTTAATTTCCTGTATCGAAATGCATTTATTGTCATTTTCATAAGTGCATATTTTTTACTCTTCTTTATAAAGACAATAATAATATAAAACTGATGTCTTCTTAATAATTGGGTACCAACTTCATGTAATAAATATTGAATACATCTTCCTGTATCGAAATTCATAATTTGCTTATTTTTATTCTTTCTTTAAGACTTTAAAACATATAACAAGAACATATTGAACAACTTCTGCTACATGTCTTAAAATGATGATCTGTTGTTGTTGTTGTTTTTAATTTTGTTTCCGGAATTGAGCAAGAATTCTTTATTTACCAGTTTTATCTTTTTATATTGTCGTGTTCATGTCTTCTAAACATTTGTCGACATTATATTATAATAACATACAGTTTCTTTCTTTCAGGAATAATATGTTTCGACTTTTTAATGTGCACTCTTAGCATATGTTATATATTGGTAAATCTAATCTGTATAGTGTTCTACTTAGTGTATCTTGAAAATGTTTGCTTTATAAGTATCGAAATATTTAATTAGATTGCTACTGGCTTTACCAGAACAACATTCTGTTCCAATAATTAGGTCATTTATAGGTCATTTCGTTTTAAAATATTAAGAATTATTATTTCGACACCATAACAGACACTAGATGGTATTTTGGAGGTATAAAAAAATCTGTGAACTAGTACCTTTAAAACTTAAAATTTGAAAAGGTACGATACTGGGTATATCATATTAGTGGTTTATACACATTTAGTGATATTGTATTAGATACATCCGTGTTCTCTCTAGAACAATGTTTTTCTCCCAATATAATATAATGTATCTTCCTGTATCTAAGTGTTTCAATTGCATCTTTTCTTGTTGTTTTTATTTTCCTTTTAAAAAATTATATTATAGTTTAAAGAAAATTAGCATAGCCTCAATTTTTCTCAAACAGATTATCTTTAGATGACTGAAAATGTATTCGCTCTATAAAAGAACTTTAAATTTATATATTTAATCAACCGCATATGCTACTGGTTACTTGGTAATTTATACAGTTCTTTTACATACCTATGAAAGTATTGTAAACGATCCATTATTGTTTTCTCGGGTACAATCTTGTCTACTATTGTTAAATAATTTAATTTCCTGTTTCGAAATGTATTTTTTGCATGATTTTTTCTTTAATACATTTAGTATATAGATTTAATCAACCAAACATGCTACTGGTTACTTAGTAGTTCATACAATGTTGTTTATACCTATGAAAGTTGAAAGTATTGTAAAAGAAACATTATTGTTTTCTCGGGTACAATCTTGTCCACTATTGTTAAATAATTTAATTTCCTGTATCGAAATGCATTTTTTGCATGATTATTTCTTTAATACATTTAGTATATAGATTTAATCAACCAAACATGCTACTGGTTACTTAGTAGTTCATACAATTTTTTATTTACCTATGATAGTTGAAAGTATTGTAAAAGATATATTATTGTTTTCTCGGGTACAATCTTGTCCACTATTGTTAAGTAATTTAATTTCCTGTATCGAAGTGCATTTATTGCATTTATTGTTATTTTCTTTTATGTCTACTTATTAAAAACAAAGAGTATAATTAAAACTGAATAATAATATATAATAAATATAATATTTAACTAACAAATAACAAATATTTTTTCTAGTACATTAGAATTTATCTTCTTTAATTGAAATGCATTTGTTACATATTTTTGTCCTTTTTCTTTAAGAAAAAATCAATTTTACAAAAGAAAACTGATGTAAAGAATTAGCCTACCAAAACAATGGTGAACGTTTAATGTATTGTATAGCATGTTTATTTGTGTAAAAATTAACCTTGCATTAAGTCAATTATTGCATATTTTTCATTTGCCATTTTCTTAAAAAATAATAAAATGATAAAAAAGTAACTGATTCAACTACATCTATTTGATTTTTTTCTCCTTATAACCTGAATATGTATATGTTTCAAAATTATTTTTCAATGGGAAGTAACTTGTCTTATTTATACATTTAATCTGCGTCATACACAACGTGGTATATTATTCCAGTGTTTAATACACATCTTTTAGTGAGATATAAAATACATAACCAATCTATCAAGAGTAATTTTTGAAGTTGATGATATATAATGCATCTTCCTGTATCGAAATGCATTTATTGCATGATTTTTTTTTCTTTTATACATTGAAACATGAACATTATGAAATCATTACAAAATTGGTGCATACTTTTAGATAGCAAATATATGTTTTTTTATTAAATAACCTGTATGTATGTTTATATATATAACTGTCTTTATATTATGATAAACATTTGAATAAACATGTACAAAATTATTTCTATCTATTTATTGTTCGTTTTTTTTCTCAACTGTCAAAACATGAATATTTTCACGGTGACTTGGTGCTCTTTGTCTAACACTCGTGATATTAAGACAGTGTGTTATCATTCAGCGTGAAATTATTCAAACTTTGACCGTTGTCATAAACGAACAATATTTTAGATTAAGCTTTATACAAGGGGGGCAACTTTTGTTTAAAATATATTCATTTTAACATTGAATTGTTTCCCTTTGAATTGACTACCAAAAGCAATCGATTGTGAATTGTGAATATTCAAAGTTATATTTAGTTTGTTAACTTTTACCTGATGCAAATATACAATAAACATTGTTTTATAATAAATATTTGAATAAACATGTACAATACTTTATCTTTTTGTTGGATTTTACGCCAGAGCAACATATGGCCTATGTCGACATACTCATCGTTCCTAGAAAGACTTAATCTCTGGATGTAGCTGTTAACAAGTTACTAGACGCATACTTGGAACCGTTAGTGACAGACAACTGCAGCACATTATTTACGTGTAGATTCAATAATAGGATAGTGAATGGCCGTAGAAATTGTTTCATGACAAAGCTCCACGAAAGTATGCCCTGTCCGGTAATCGAATATGCGACCCCTTGAAAATAGTGGACTTGTGTGCTACCAATTGAACTAGCCGGGCGGCTATTCTTCTATTTTCAATTTGAGCTTTGCAGAAGGGAGACAACCCGAGTAAAATATTTTTTAAAAAAATTAATGATCGGTTATTTCCCTTGAACTGGGAAACTTGTTCAAAGTAAGCATATTTACATTTGTTTATAGACCCCCAGCAATATTTCAAATGTGATATTTTATGTATAAACATACACTTATTATAACCAGAGTGATATATACAAGTAAACCGTACCCTGAACTCGTGAAAATAAACTGTTGCTTGTTTGTAAATCGTAGTGGATCTTTTGGAGCTTTTTTCGATGCCAGCTTATTTTTATAAGCTGCCAAACTGTAGAGTTATTATAGGTAGTTCTTGGTATATGCACATGAACGACGCTACATAGAGCTCTTTCCGAAACTGCGTTTTTTTTTATCTACCAAGTTATATTTTTGCTTCGAGCGAGAAAATGCAAGACTGAGGCCACCGCGCGTGACAGAAAGTTTGAAATGTATCAACACAGCTAGAAAAAGATACTGCAAAGCGTTAAAAAGGAAATCGCTACATAGCGATGCCTCAGTCCCATAAAGTCGTGGCTTGTTGTGACCTATACGTGCAGACAGCCGTAGGCCGTGGGAAGCCTTGTGTATTAAGGTGACGGTACGCACATGTCACAAAACAACACCCCCGTACGGAGCCGCAGCTGGAAGTTATGCACGTTTAATTCATATTCGACCTCGATTTTGTTCACGATTTGACTTTGAAACTTATACGTGTATCCACGGCTCATTTCAATGACCCTGGTAAAATCGTAACAGTCCGTACGGGTACGCAAGAGTTTGTACGGGTCCTTGCCGATCCTGATCGCACGGTGCCCGTACAGTGCCCTCGCGGCTATTTTTATGTTTATGGGACTGTAGCATTACTGTACGCACTGGGTCGTTATTTCAAAATTCTGTTATGCTATTTGACCTATGATATCTTACAAAAATTGGCAGCTATGCCCACGTAGCCTTATCATTATGGTTTACCTTTGATATTCATTTTACAAATTAAAGTGTATTTTAGTGTATTTTCTTGCATGACAGTCAAGCTTTTGGGTGATTGACGCACATATTTTAGAGCAATACACACTTTAAGATAGTCATGGCTAATATGACATTACCCTCAGTTGATATCACGCAAGTCGACTGATCGAGGGGTCGTGGGTACGATTCCCGAGCGGGGCATACTTTCGTGGAGCTTGGTCATGAAATTATTTCTACGGCCATTTTCCCTCCTACCAATGATTTTGAATAATGTAGGGCAGTTGTCAGTCACTGACGAAATTATGCGCTAAGTAGTTGGTTAACAGCTAAATCCAGAGATTTTGTCATTCCTGGAGGAGTGAGAAGGTTGACTGACCGTCGTTATACATGCATGACCAATAAAATGCGTTGCTACGGTTTAAACCCCCCCCCCCCCAAAAAAAAAAACGAACAATTTAATTGTTTTCATGTGCATCCATCATTCGAGTATGCTACAATACACATGTACCTTTCCTATTTTGTTCCTAGTTTGTTTGTAACGTAAACAAAATGACAGCCCAAAAGATTTTATATTAAACACTAAAAACCATCAAACTACACAACCGAAATCTCTGACGTACAGTAATTGAAAGGAAAATGTATTAAATTTTTCATTAGCGATTATTGCTTTTGACTGACTAAGACTTTTATTGTAGAAGCTAAAGTGATAATAGAACCTGATTGAATAAAATACAGCATCTTGTTTATGTCAGTTACACCCAACAACATTTGACCGTCCTATCAAATAAACAGATTTGTTAAGTATACTTCAATATTATGTTATCGACATTATGATCTGGATCAAAGTACTGTTATCATTATATTACGACATTACTTGTCAAGCAAACAAGATATTAATAATTATACCATTAAAACCTAAACCCTCTTGTCAGGACCATCTATTAATGACCATTTATATATAGCCTGCAGGGTTTGATATGACATTGAACATTCAATGGATGATTATGATTCTTTTCCTTTAGTTTGGTTTTACGCCGTAACAACACAACGTTAAAGCAAGGGATTTTGAAGTCTATTAAGTTCAAAGAATTTAACCGATCTGGCTGCGTTTGGAACGTTCCAATAAATCTAAAAAGCCCAGTTGTTCTCTGGTCTGCTACAGGCATTTTCTCTACAAAATCCTATAACATACTTAAATACTGAACAGTTTAATACTGTTAAAGTTTTTAAGACAGAAGTGTTATGCAAGTTGTCTTTTGTTTGCAATGCATTATATCATGGTACGTATCGCATCACTGTTCTAGCGCATCGCAATATACCGCGATACACTTCTGCCGTATCGTGACAGCCCTACTATTCAGTCGACTTTTGACATAAAGTAGCGCGCCTGGGTTTCGAATTTAGTGTCCCGAAGAAGGGAGGAGTTCGAAACCCACCCAGGGTGGTTATACTCTTCCGTGAAAATTTGACAATAAAGTTTCCGGCCTTGTGGAAGGGTAGGTGAGTACTGGTTATAGACAATGGTCCAGGAAAGCTAGGCAAGGTGCGCTGGACGCCGTAAAATAACCTTAAAATTGTGTTGACACAGAAACCAAGAATGAATAAACTTGACATTAACTTCCCAATCATCGAGTCACTCACCAACTGTTAACATGCATAAGTCAAATCGTGACAGTCAATCAAACTACGCATTGTTTCTGGGAAGACTAAATGTGTGGAAATAAGCTGTTAACTAGTTACTAGGCGCGTACTTCCGTAAGTGACTTACAACTGTCCTACATGATTACGAATCAGTGGTTGAAGGGAGAATGGCCGTAGATTTTTTTCATGACCAAACTCGACGAAAGTATGCTTCGTCCGGGAATCTTAACCACGGCCATTGATCAGTGGACTTATGCGCTACCGACTGAGCTAGCCGGGTGGATTCTCGTATGTTTTATGTTTACAATGGTCAGTCGAAAGATTACCCATATAACTTAACATTGAATACTACAACAAACTAATGATGTAATGACAAGCTAACTACATAACTTTACATAATAAGACATAAAATATTTATATATAATAAACATATAGTTACGTCATATCCGTGTAAAACCATCATTATTTATCATCATAATAAATGTACTTCATAAAATGTACATATAATTGTTTATATTGCATTCCTGTATTTTCTTTAAAAATAAGAACGTGAGCGTAGCTGTTCAGTCACTTGATATATCCTCCCTCTATCAAAAATGTATCTTAAGGGGTTGGATTCAGGATTAGGGTTACATTTCTGGATTTTGTTTAAAAATAAGTACGTGAGCGTCGCTGTTCAGTCCGCTCTCTATCGAAAATGTATTTTTAAGGAGTTGGATTCAACGCAATAGCTACAGATAGAGGCCATTTTTGAAAGACTAAATCTCTGGATTTAGTTGTTTACCAGTTTCAAGGCGCATACTTCCGTCAGTGACTGACAACTGTCCTACATGATTTACAATCAGTGCAAAAATCAATGCACGTTTTTTTACAAAGTATCTTACGACAAACATAGTCGTATCTTTTTTTTAATTTTCAGCAGCCAACTTGTTGCTAATTTTGCTTGTTGCTTGATTTTTAACTTGTTGCTAATTTATTCATTTTTTTTCTATTATATGTTCAAGTTACAAGTTTAACAGTATTGTTAATGCTTATACTTATGGCATTGGTAAATTTTTGTTCAACTGTCCGTGGCGCTTACTTTAACCCTGTTGATTTAAATACTCACTATAGTATTTATGAACTCACTATCGATAATCAAGTATACATGTAGAACAGCTGTGTTGATGTAAGCGCCACAAACCGTTGAAAAAAATTGCAATATCACTTTCCTCCATAAATAAGGTATATATAGAAGTTTTCGTCCTTGTGGAAGGGTATGTGATTACTGGTTATAAACAAAGGTCATGGAAAACTAGGTTAGGTAAGTTGACCTCCACAAATAACCACATTTGTGCTGAGACGGAGCTAAACCCAACATAACAACTAGATTCATGATAAGTTCTTTATATAAAGCACGCATGATACGACCCTGTATACAAAGCTTACATGATACGCCCCTGTATACAAAGCTTACATGATACGACCCTGTATACAAAGCTTACATGATACGCCCCTGTATACAAAGCTTACATGATACGACCCTGTATACAAAGCTTACATGATACGACCCTGTATACAAAGCTTACATGATACGCCCCTGTATACAAAGCTTACATGATACGACCCTGTATACAAAGCTTACATGATACGCCCTTGTATACAAAGCTTACATGATACGACCCTGTATACAAAGCTTACATGATACGCCCCTGTATATAAAGCTTACATAATACGCCCCTGTATACAAAGCTTACATGATACGCCCTAGTATACAAAGCTTACATGATACGACCCTGTATACAAAGCTTACATGATACGCCCCTGTATACAAAGCTTACATGATACGCCCCTGTATACAAAGCTTACATGATACGCCCCTGTATACAAAGCTTACATGATACGACCCTGTATACAAAGCTTACATGATACGCCCTTGTATACAAAGCTTACATGATACGACCCTGTATACAAAGCTTACATGATACGCCCCTGTATATAAAGCTTACATAATACGCCCCTGTGTACAATGCTTACATAATACGTCCCTGTATACAAAGCTTACATAATACGCCCATGTATACAAAGCTTACATAATACGCCCTGTTTACAACGCTTACATAATACGCCCCTGTATACAAAGCTTACATGATACGCCCTTGTATACAAAGCTTACATAATACGCCCATGTATACAAAGCTTACATAATACGCCCATGTATACAAAGCTTACATAATACTCCCATGTATACAAAGCTTACACAATACGCCCATGTATACAAAGCTTACATAATACGCCCATGTATACAAAGCTTACATAATACGCCCCTGTATTCAAAGCTTACATAATAAGCCCCTGTATACAAATGTTACATAATACGCCCCTGTATACAAAGCTTACATGATACGCCCCTGTATACAAAGCTTACATAATACGCCCCTGTGTACAATGCTTACATAATACGTCCCTGTATACAAAGCTTACATAATACGCCCATGTATACAAAGCTTACATAATACGCCCTGTTTACAACGCTTACATAATACGCCCCTGTTTACAAAGCTTACATGATACGCCCTTGTATACAAAGCTTACATAATACGCCCATGTATACAAAGCTTACATAATAAGCCCCTGTATACAAAGCTTACATGATACGCCCCTGTATACAAAGCTTACATGATACGCCCCTGTATACAAAGCTTACATGATACGCTCCTGTATACAAAGCTTACATGATACCCCCCTGTATACCAAGCTTACATGATACGCCCCTGTATACAAAACTTACATGATACGCCCTGTATACAAAGCTTACATAATACGCCCCTGTATACAAAGCTTACATGATACGCCCCTGTATACAAAGCTTACATGATACGCCCTTGTATACAAAGCTTACATGATACGCCCCTGTATACAAAGCTCACATGATACGCCCCAGCTCGTGCTCGTGCTATATTGTACATGTAATGTAAACAATGCACTCCGAGAATAAAATGTCGAACATGAGTGCATCAAATTATATTATGATATTATGTAACCGTATGGACATGTTCATCGTATAGATAATGGGAAATTTTTTCACTAGCAATTTACATAAGCACTCGTGGATTTTTTTTCAAATGTTTTAAAGCAGTGATAACATTTAGTTTGTGAGTATGAATTTATTTTCCGGATGTCAATTTACTTGTTTATAATGGAATTAGAATACTGTGAGGGGTAACCGTGAATCAATAACGAAATGGATGTTTAACAGTGTGGAATTATCCAAACCTATAAATAACTGTAAGTAAAATTATATTAGTTGTTGTGTTTATATATCATTTTTTGTACCCTCTGGGAATAGTTGCCATAACTTCAGTCAATAAGAAATATTGTGACTGCTGTTTAAAAGAAAAGATATTTAAAAAGAATTTTAAAATTCAGATAGAGCGCGTTCAAGTTAAAGCCTTGCCATACCGGATTTTTGTTAAGCGTCCGCTTGCATGTAGGTTTTAGAGTCCTCACTCCAAAAAAAAAACTGTTAAATAATGATGTTGTTCCGGGATTCGATAAATGATTTTTCTCAGGAAATACTGACAGTTCCTTGTTTCTGTGTATTTAATTTAATGAAAATGCACATGTGTATGTTATATTATACTTTTTACAGAATTTCTTTAATCTCTCATTAATGTCATAAACATTCATATACTACCAAGTACTTATTTGTATGAATACAAGCTAGAATGAAAATGTGATTTAGTTTTTGGTTTGTGTGTTTCAGTGAATAGGTACCTAGGTTTGTCAAACTTGAGTTGACGCAGAACAAATTTAAAAAAAAACAACTTTTATTGTTTGATTTTACGAAATAGTTCGTGTAATCGTAATTATTGTTTTGTAAAAGTGAAATATTATTTCGTAAAAACGAAATAATTACTCTTTAACGAAATTATTTTTCGTAGATACGAAGCTATCTTTCGTAAAACGTAATATTATTTCGATAAAACGTAATAATATTACGTTTAAAAGAAATAATATTGAAAATAAAAAAAGTATTTTTAAAATGTCACTTTAGGGGCTCGGCAAAATTGCGGCGTATTCACCATTACATTACATAATACATAAACCAACAAGGGCGGAAATTTGCGTACTTTTACAATAGGCAAAACAAAAAGTACAAATACTTGAAGCAACAGTAAAATTCATCACTAACAGAATAACAGAATGTTAATATGCAAAAAACGTTTGCAAGAATATCTCGTATATTTGTATAATTGTTTTATTATTAGTCTACTGGTAGAGACATTCCTACCTTAGCAACCATTATAAGAGTCATAAATAACTGTAACCCCTTTAGAATATAGTTGTTACATAACACCAGGAATTTATTTGGTTCTGAGATTCGTATAATTTAGAATCTTACGACCGATTCTAGTCGTAAATTCTTCAATATTGTATTGTTAAATTATCGTAAGATTTTTTTTTAAATATGCATCACTGTTGTTGATTCTTTTTTCTGCAAAAATGTTAATTTCTCTTTGGGTCGGTTTAACGCCGTTGTAACACATTGTATAGGTCATATTACGGAGGTCAGTCAACCTACAAACCATTCCTGGAAAGGCTAAATCTCTAGATTTTGTTGTTAACCAGTAACTTGGCACATACGTACTTCAGTCAGTGACTGACAACTGTCCTACATGATTTGGAAATAGTGGTAGGAGGGAGAATAACCGCAGAAAATTATTTTATGACCAAGCTCAACGAAAGAATGACCCGCCCGGGAAATGAACCTTCGACCCCTCGCTCGATAGACTTGGTGGAACAATGGTTTTCATGAAAGAAAGTAGGCAGTTCCTTACTGAAGATAAAAGTTTAGTGAAACGATTTGTATTTGAACGGCCCGCCTAATATGGAAAAGACGAAAGTCTTTTCCACTCAAGGTATTGCGAGTGATTTTGGCGGATTAATTTCAATATACTATCCAAACTAAATTTTGTGTCTACTTCCACTTCCGGTTTATTACCTCCCTTTGCTCCACACAACTCATATGCAGGAACGATAACACACTGCCGTTTTTCTGGACTAAATTCGCACGTTCGGAACGCTTCTGCTTCCGGTATTGGATTATGGGACATTAAAGTCTCTACAACCAAAGCAATTATAGTCTCTAAAACCAAATAATTTCATCGCTTAATTATCGCTTTACGTCTTTAATTATTTTAATTAATCATATAATGCTTGATTTTCTACGGTAACTGCAGATACAGGCGTAAAATCAAAATAACAATGTACTAGACGTTTCCTCTATATGTGGGTCACGTTCGAAGCTTCTATGTACATGTATATTGCGTAGTCAACACATCGTTTACGAAATCAGAACAGAAGAAGATATACGATCGCTTTTTATTCCAGAGGGTTCGAAATTTATCAATAAACATCGCACCTAAGCAGTGTAAAGGTAATCAAAAGTTCTAAAAATGCAAAAACAAGACCAAAAGACGAGGGACTATTTCTAGCGCGCATCGGCAATCACGTGGTGTAAATAGGTCGTGTTAGTCACAGGTGTCGTCATCTTTTTAGGATTTGGAGAGACGGTTAAAGACTTACTTTGTTGATTTCATATTGTAAGGGGCCTAAAATCAGAATAGCAACGGTTAAATTTATGTAAGGGAAGTAACCGATACTACTTTTCCGATAGATGACTCAGCTTAGAATGACGTAATCCCATGTGAAATGTTGCATCATTTAGACCACAGAGAGCCATGATGTTGACAACTCAAGTTCAATACAGAAATTATCTGTAATGCTGGATTAAATCTTTCAATTCCCGCTCAAGGTAATCTTTCTTTCATTCTGTGTTGTATATACACTGTAGTTATTCACCGTAAATGCTTTTTTCAAAGTAATAAATATCCTAGTCTTAAGTCATCGTCATAACGCATCATCTGTTCAACAGACTGTTGACATTTTTCATTTCTTACTCTTTATTATTTTCGTAAACACATATTTATTGTTAAATTATTAGTAGTTATGAATTAAAAACAAGTTGCAAAAATGTTTTAGTCTCAAATTTGTAGCAAAAGACGTGTTTCTTAATAATTGAGAGTGAACTAAAATTGATTTATGACATTCGTACACTAACCGATTCGTATTTGGGGACGAATCCTGAAATGACCTTTTGCATCAAGAACGTCCTTTGTAAATCTGTATTATCATAAGTTTGCTGCACGAAAGTTGTTATTATATTGTATATGTTTCTGTTCAATAAGTTTTTAAAGTAGTTGTCTAATTTTTTTTATTTGCAGGTTATTTGTGATGGGGTATGAACATTTGTATGGAGGCAAAACTTGATGATATGAAAATGACATTAAATCATAAAGAGATAAACATGCTGAGTATGTTGATTTTGTTTTCTGATGATTTAATTGTTTCATTGTTATTGTTTTATTACTTGCTTATAGTTACATATATATAAACTTATTTTGAAGTGTAAACACATTATGATGCACCAAATGAAATACTCAGTAATGAGTATGTTCCTGTAAATTTTTAAAAGATTTATTCAGATTTGATTAATCATTCCTATTACTATCATGGGCGGATCAAGCAGGGGGGAGGTCTGCCCCCCCCCCCCTAAAATTTGGAAAATCTACATGCTTGTCAGTATACTTCTTGCTTGTAAGTCATTTTGAAGTAGTATGAAGCAATTTTTCTCGGAGCATGACATTGATTTAATGGTTATATAGTTTTTATTATCAGTATCATCTATGTTGCATCTTTTTTTGCAAAATGAGTTAAATGTGGTAGTGTTTTGAAGTTTTGGATCCCCACTTGAAAAGTTTGGAGCCCCTAGAAAAATCCTGGATCCGCCCCTGAGTATGTACAGTATTGGATAAGATCCATTTACACTACTTAATAAAATTTTATAAAATTTTCATCAAATTCACTCTTAAAAAATTATGACGTAGATAAATAATCTTCACCCAGATGCTGAATTTATTAATCAACCATACAAGCAGTTGCAAGTATGTGTTTGCTTTCCTAACTAAAAGTATTTTGTACTAAATATTCTTTTACAAGCAATGGTGTTGTATATTTCAGGTGATGCCCAAGAAGCTGTAAACTATGGCAATTCATTCGGCAGTTATTGGCCTGCAGTGAAAATAACATTTTTCATTTAAATTCATTTAAATGTACATGTAGATATGAGCAATAAAAATAAATCAAAGTATACAACATACATGTAGTTACTTCGCTTTCGATTTTGGTTGTAAGAATTTTTTCTGTTTAGAATTCTGGCCTAACCATAGTCCTAAAATTAAGACCATATGTAACTTTATCATTTGGACATATTTTCTGTTCCACATGACATAAAGTATATGTACTGTCTTATATTTAGGACAGGCCTAACCCAGGTTGGTTGCGCAGATGGAAGAGTGTAACGGTAGAGTGCCTAGATAGTTAATCTTGTGTCCTGAAGGGTACTGGTATGAATCCAACAAAGATGTTTAAGCCCTACATGAAACTTTTACAATAAAGTCAAGTGTCCTCCATAAATATTTATATGGAGAAGTTTCCAGCCTTCTAATTGAAGCACAAGAGACAATCAAGTATGTACAACTTGTATATGAGAAAGGATTTGATTTTTTCTGTCTTCAAGAAGAAGCGACAATTAAGATAAACAAGGGTGTATTAAACTGTAATCATAGAGAACTAAAACCGGTCAAGCGGTAGACAGAGACTTTCTGATTGTGTTAAGTCACCAATGTTGCCATCATTAAGCAGAACAACAACATACATGTATATAGATAAACTACATGCAAGAAACATTGTCTTTTCCATCAATAGGCTGTGCCTATAATTATATTATTCCAACTGTATAGTACTGGCATAAAACTCGACATCTGAAATCAAAGTTAGTCATACATTAATCATCGCAGTTCTCTTTAAAATGAGAGAATTAGTCAATTCTGCTGAAAGGAATTTTGAAAACTTATCTATTTAAACAACATGTATTTTAAAATACATTTTCTAAGCCTATATAATGAAGTCATCCGTAATGTAGTCGGGAAACTGTGCACAGGTAATTACTGCAGTCATGAGCTCTTCAAGAAGAAGAATTTACGTTGTTTTTTAACCTCCAATTGAAGAGTGTGGTAATGTTAAAACTCTCCAAAGTAGAGAATTTACGGTGATTGTTTTAACTTCAATTGAAGAGTAAGATAATGTTAAAACTCTTCTAAGTTGAGAATTTTTAGTGATTTTTTACCTTCAATTGAAGAGTTAGCTAATAGTCTGCATACAGTGAATGATTGACAGGAAAGCTGCGAATAATTGCTAACAATACAAACGAATGAAGAGCAACAATTAGATTTATAATAAACGCTTGTTGCAAGTTAACAATGTTAATTGAGTTTTGATGTAAAAGCCATCATGTCTTAAAATGCATTATGGGTAAATGTTTGCCATTTAAAACATCAATTATATAATTTTAGATACGCCCTAATGACTAAACCAGAATTTATCTCGTAACGGTCCAGATTGGATATGAAAGAACGGTACTTCAGCCAGTGCCTTTAAATGACGCCTCGCACTGCCATGATATCATATCGCACTTTGCTTCTGAAACAAAATGTTCACAATAACTTTTTCACACTTAAAAGTCGCCATTAAAAAGTGTTTATCGTATTCAAATATTATTTTTTTTAATCTAAATCAGAAACCGCTGATATAAATACTCTCCCACAATGCAATTTTCAAAATGACGATCACCTTCTTCAGAACGAGGCTTAGTATCAAATAGAGATTTAGATTGGTTCTTAACTCAGCTTGTAAATTTACTGCCAATTATATGTGACATAAGTTTTGCATTGAAATGGAAATGCGATTTTGTTCCTGTCTGTTTAACTAAAACCCGTTTCAAAACGTACAGTTATGCGTCAAAACTCTGACTCCTTGTACCCGTGACGTCACGCTTTTTACTTTGTAACATTTGAAACATCATGGAGATTATCAACTAAGACAATTCCCGTGGAGTTCCAAATGACTTTGTAGCATACCGGTTCGGCATACACCCAATTCTGTAAAAACATGTTTTGAAAATGGGTTCATTTTGTTCAGTCAGTTTTACTGAATGAAACACAAAGTGAATACTAGTATGAACCGAGGGTATTCTTGAAAACTGTGTAATTTAGGTAACAAGAAAAGATTAATGCAAAGCATTAAATACCGCCGGATAGTGGTAATATTATGTGTACATAAATCAAAAGAGAAAACAAAGATATATGCGGCTAACAGAGTACAAAATTCTGTAATCTGTGGTATTATACAGAACATGTAAAGTGTTCCATGATTAAATGGCACAGTTTATAAATCTATAAATTTACTACATTATTTAATGAATACATTATTCCTTTTTACAAACTTAAAAAAATACGGCATATTGGCCACTAATTACAGCAATAAATTTATGTTTACTAAAATGGTCTCGCATGTCAACGTGTTTTAGTCTAAACCAGTGTTTAGAAGAGAAGATAATTAGCGACTTCTTGGAGAAACTCCTTTTAAGCATAATATATAAATGTTTTAAAGAATAAATGAAATTTATGTATACAAAAACACGCCAGATTTTACATCATGCATTTAGCGCTTCGTATACGATAAACCCGATCTAAATTTCTCAGCTCCCGTACTTGCTTATTTACCACGAGTCTATTGCAAATCTGTTCACGGAGACGTGCGTGAAATATGTACGGTACGTGATATTTCTAGCCTGAACCTCAATTTAGGGGAGCAGATATTTTACAATGTCTTAAAATATAAATTAAGGATAAAAAAATTTTAAAATGCCCCCCAAAAAGCACGAAATTTTATTGCAGTACTATATAACTAAAAATTAATACAATTTAGCACTGTCAACATTTGTAAATAATGAAAAGGAGGACGCAAGTAAAAAAAATCATGAACTGCTCCTACCATGGTCATCAGATTCTGACGACTCCAATATACCACCGGCCTTCAGGCCGGCGGTAAATGATAATAAGATACCATCTACACAAACTAAGTATTGTTATTATAGGAAACATCCTTCCGTCCCTTCGAGCAATCTTCAGGAAATTATCTCTCAATCTGCCTGGAAGACAGCGAAACCGGATCTTCTTCATTAAACTAAGATTACATGTCAGATATTTAGCATTAATATCGCCGGTGAGTAGGTTCTCGACCTTTCAAACAAATACGAGGGTTGGTCTATAGATTCGTAGACAACGACTTTATATCGTCTATAGTTAATCAGCCATTTTGGGTAAACTGAATCCATATGGGTGAAATGCAACAGAAAAAACTCCCCAAACCCCTAAGTGCAACAGCGAGATTGTTATGTTTGATTTCGAGAAAATTAAATGGAAATGTGAATATCTAGAAATATTCTTTAATTCAACAAGCATAAAAAGGCTGAAACCTAAAACATATGCAGTGATTGGTTCCGATCTAGAACTTTGAATTTCAGCTTTATTAACGAGAAGAAAATTTCATTAGTACTAACAGAATCCAAAATGTCCATCAATTATTTTGTCGTTGCCAGACAGTACATTTTATGAGATAGATAAACTTGATAGTAAGGAATCGTTTAGATATTATCGAAACATGGATCAAGAAACTTAGACGTACAGGCCGACGTTCCGGAGTGGGGTTTTTATACTTACAGGAAGTACGCAAGAGGGATACCGGGAAAACAATATTTTATGAAAAAATAAAATTAATAATTTTGTATAGCAGATAGGTCTAAAATGAAAGAATTTATATAACCATAAGTTTCAAAATTTTACGCGTTAAATAGCCTTTATATTCATGTATAGTTGCCATTGTATGTTATGAAAGAAAGGTGCGAAAATTAGCTATAGTAAATTTATATATGAAGTAAATTGTTACTCAAAACCAGTGGGATGAATAGCCAAGTGGATGTGATACTTGACTTGTAATCCGAACATTGTAGGTTCGAATCCCACTACGTCTCCTATCGCCAAATGCAAACAAGGCGATAAAAAGCACCTGACCGGAAAAAAAGACCGAAATGCAGAATGACCGAAAGGACCGAAATGCAAAATGACCGAGATAGACCGCAAATGCGAAAAGACTAATTAGAACGAAAGGCAGAGTCAGGCAGAGAGAGAAAAAGAGTAAGAAGGAGGGAAAGAGAGAGCGAGAAATGGAGAGAGAGAGAGAGAGAGAGAGAGAGAGAGAGAGAGAGGAGAGAGAGAGAGAGAGTGAGAGAGAGAGAAGAGAGAGAGGAGAGAGAGGAGAGAGAGAGAGAGAGAGAGAGAGAGAGAGAGAGAGAGAGAGAGAGAGAGAGAGAGAGTGAGAGAGAGAGAGAGAGAGAGAGAGAGAGAGAGGGGGGAGAAAAAGAGAGGGAAAGAGGGAAAGAGGAAAGAAAGAAAGAAAGAAAGAAAGAAAGAAGAAAGAAAGAAAGAAAGAAAGAAAGAAAGAAAGAAAGAAAGAAAGAAAGAAAGAAAGAAAGAAAGAAGGAAGGAAGAAAGAGAAAGCAGGAGCGAGAAAGAGTGTGCGGGAGATAGAAAGGGGTTGAGAGAAAGATAAACAGAAAGAGCCAGACAAAGCGAGCAAGAGAGGGGGAGAATGGAGAGAGAGAAGGGCGGGTTGCAATTTATCGAAACTGCTGGTCTGTAAAGAATGACAATTTTGTTTACTTTAAGTTATAAAGCACCCTAGTGTTGAAAACTTGAAAAGACTACAGCTTTTAATAATGTATTTACCTATACCTATATACCGAATATCATACATTTCATACAAAATTTTTGTTTTTTTATTTACAAAGTTTTATCATTGTATCTTTCATTTATAACCAGAAATTACAGGTTTTCAATTCATAAACATACTTAATCTTGCTCACTAATCTGTCAGCAGCATGTCAGGTAGGTCTGAAAATATATGTGCCACACGACAAAATAAATGTAACAATACGACTGATAAAATGTGTCGTGTTTTTTGTCTTACATCTGTCGTATCTTCGTATTTTCGTTTCTTCGCTGCAAATATTAGAAAAAACGAAAATGCGAAGATATGACAATCTGTGAATTTGTCGTGCTTTCGTTTTTTTCTATGAATTAGTTCGAACATGGGTCATCTTGCATGAAAAGAAAAACAATGTCACAGTAGCTAAACTTGAATAGAAAATCTTGTTAATGCACCTGTGGCTACTTTTTTATCGAAATATTATAGAATTTGGTTTGAAAGTTTGTTCTGATGATTTCTGGGTCAAGTTAGAATATAAGTCACTGTGGTAAAAAACTAGGTCACGCAGCCCAAATATGGAAAAACTTTTTGAACACTGTAGTGTCAAATTACTTTGTGAGTTGGTGTTGATTATTTTACTCTGATTCATGAATATTTTCGTATAATGGTATTTAGGTGAGCGATAAAGGGCTATCATAGACCTCTTGCTATTTCTTCTAAGGCGTCGTTATTCCGTGCGTACTTACATTCACTAATGATGCATAAAAGTCTTTCAAAAGAATTTTAAATCCATTTACCTTTGAAAAAAATGGTTTCCTCTTTTTCAAGAAAAATTTTCAGCTTTGATGTAAGCAAATTGCAAATACAGTTTATGTTTTTATTTCAAAACTTGAAATATTTTGCCTGAAGCTTATTTAATGTTTTATCAGTTAGTTAACTGTCAATTTATAGGTTTATCTAGTTAATAAAGATTTCTGTTGGATAAATTCTGATAAAATGTTATAATTAGACAGATAATTTGGATTCGCTCCCATACTTTTCGTACTTGAAATAATGGGTCGAAATATTTGGGGGCGAATCTTTTGTTCTATTTTGCTGATTGCCGCCAAATCGTCGATAAAATTGGATATAAATTATTGGGGTACACATACTCTTAATTGTGTGTACAACTACTCTTGATTTTTTGTACTCATACTCTGTATTGTTTGTACACTGTATTGTTGGTACACGTACACTGGATTTTGTGTACACATGTACTAGATGTTTGTACACATGCACTGAATTTTGTGCGCACATACTGTCATATACTGGATTTTGTGTCCAGGTACACTGGATTTTGTGTACACATACTATAGATTGTATATAGTGAATGCTAAACACTAGCCGTACAATGGGTTGTGTGTTCACTTACTCTGGATTTTGTGTACACATAGTCACATACTCTTTTTTGTGTATTCATACTCTTTTTTGTGTATACATACTCTGTATTGTGTGTACACGTACTCTGTTTATTGTGTACACGTACTCTGTTTTTGTGTATACATACTCTGTATACAATTGTGTGTACACGTACTCTGTATTTCGTGTATACATTCTCTGTATTTGTATATAGACTGGATTGCGTGTACTCATAATTTAAATTTTGTGTACACCTACGTATTTTCAGTGAACGTTTCACAAATAGTAGCAAGCAAAAAAGCATAAGTGTTGCATCTGTTCCTCACCGTTTATTGTCTTGAAAAACTTGTGTAATACGTCAATGATAATGTTGTAACATTTGCAGATATTGTTAATATAACATGATCTAGTGTCTGTATGAAAGGGACACAGCTGATAACAATATATCAGATCAAACTGACATTTACTGTCAAGTTCCACTATGTAGACCACATAGATTATTGTATTTTAAAAATTGTATTGGATTGTATTGTGTTTTGATGTGTTGCTTACGCTGTGCTGCGCTGCGTTGCGTTGGGTTGCGTTAGGTCGCGTTGGGTTGGGTTCATTGCGTTAGTTTGGTTTGGATTAGGTTAGGTTAGGTTGCGTTGGGTTGGGTAGTGTTGGGTTGGGTTGCGTTTGGTCGGGTTGCGTTGCTTTGGGTTGGGTTGCGTAGAGTCGAGTTGTGTTGGGTTGCGTTGCATTGGTTTGGTTTGGAATCGATAGGGTTGGGTTAGGTTGGGTAGTGTTGGGTAGTGTTGGGTTGGGTATGGTTGGGTATGGTTGTGTCGGGTAGGGTTGGGTTGCGTTGGGTTGCGTTGGGTTGGGTTGCGTTGGGTCGGGTTGAGTTGCGTTGGATTGGTTTTGGTTGAGTTAATTTGGGTTGAGTTAGGTTGCGTTGCGTTATGTTGCGATGCGTTACATAGCGTTGCTTTTATTCAAAATATGTAATAAACAATAGTTACTACAGTTAAAACATCCTTTGATTAGAATTGAAATGAAAAAATAATTCTTAAGAAGTTATCTACCCTAGTAAAGAGTGCATTTGAAAACATTTATACAGAACTTATTGTAGATAATGTAGGCTGCCAAATAGTTGTTTTTCATAATTTAGGTTTTAAAAGATTATTTCTTTGCGCAAAACATAAACAACAAGTAATTGTTTACATTTGTGGAGAAGATTCAATGAAAACATATACATGTAGATAAACACTTGTATGAAGAGTTTTAAGGTTTTGCATCGTGTCTACACAATTTAGGTTATTTTACAGTGGCCAGTGCACCTAACCTTGATCTCCTGGATGCTTGTCTATAACAAGTACTTACATACCCTTCCACGAGGCCATCAATATCCCAGACAAACGAAGGAAAATTGACATTATTATCAGATTTATGTGGAAGGGATAACCGACTTGTGTATGATTCCAACCTGTGGCCCCTAGATTCAAAACTAGATTTGAAATTCCGGCCAGCTATATGTACTAACAAACGCTACAGACCTGGAATTCTTTAGATGTCTCAGGGGTGGATCCAGGATTTTTTTTCTAAGGGGGGTCCAAACTTTTTCTAGGACTCTTTCGAACCACAATATACAGTCTTTGCAGAATAACGCAACGTATTAATAATACAAACTAAATTACTATTACATCTATGTTAAGCACCGAGAAAATTTGCTTCATGCTACTTAAAAAATGACTTACAGTCAAGAAATACACTTATGGACAAGTACATTTTAGAAATTCTAGGGGGTCCGGACCCCTCTGACCCCCGCTAGATCCGCCTATGTGTCTGTATTAGAAATGAACGTTTTTTGCATGTATTGAAACAGAAATGAAGGCCTTTTACAGTTGCTTGTATATTTGAACTTCAATGTTTAATGGGTGCACGTATTTATAAACGTCTAAGAATATAGTCTAAACAGTTGCTGTTTGGAGTTACATGAAATTATTGTGTAGCAAAAAAAACTAGGAATTTTGTACATGTATAGGTAAGTGGTGAACTCGGTGTTTTACAGATTCGCGCTAAACATTCGTTTTTTTGGTGTTTTTTTTTGTTATATTTCATTGTTTTCTTGTACTTTTTATAGAACTTTACCACTTAGCTCATCCGACATATTGATGATTAAAGTTTTTGATGTAGTAACAATGTTGGTAATGTTGGTGATGATGACGATGGTGATGATGATGATGATGATGACGATGATGATGGTGGTGGGGACGGTAGTGATGATGATGTGATGATAATTATGATGATGGTTAAAAAAGCGATGATGATCGTGGTGGTTGTGATTATGAAGATGATGGTGATGAAGGTGATGGTGACGATGATCATGATAATAATGATGGTGATGATGATGATGATGATGATGATGATAATGATTATAATGATAGTGGTTATTATAATGATGATAATAATGATGGTGGAGATGATGATGATAATTATTATAAAATGATAGTAATGCATTATATTCCTTGCGAGCCTCTCAAAGTTTAGCTTGGTCGTAATTCTTTTTGCTATTATTTTAATAATTAGAGTATAACAAAACGTCAGGCGTTGACGATAATTGTACCTAATTGTACAGAAATGTTAACATGCAATTTAAAGATAGTTTGTGTTTTAAATTAAGATAATCAGTCTGAGGAATGGCGTGAAATATTTTAAAATACAAATGTAGATGTAGTTATTTAATTTTTACGCCTTCTAGCTATAAACCAGCTTTTTTATTTGCCGCTGCCAATTCACCAAATCAGTTTTCCTTAACATTTTCACATTTTCCAGTTCTCGCTTACCTCTCAATTTCCCTATAAGGGGCCGACAATATCATCCGAAATGGAGATAATCTATCATTATGGTAAAATGGAAAATGACCGTAGAAATTATGACAAACTTCACTAAAGTAGGCCCCGCCCGGGAAACTAATCCAAGACTACTCGATCAGTAAACGTATATGCTAGAGTCTGAGCTCTCCGAGGGATTAACAAACTACATATATCCACAATATGAAGAAAGTTTTATATTGGACATATATGGTGACTGATTTATGCCATGTCGAATTTTCGTTTCTTCGCCGCAAAGTTTGTCGTATCTTTGTATTTTCGTTTCTTTAATCTTTGCGGCGAAGGAACGAAAATGCATCATAATGAAAACGACAATACGATGAAATGTGTTGTATTTTCGCCTTAAATCTGTCGGTTACGACGAACTGTGGATTTGTCGTGCCTTCGTTTTTTCTTATCTTCGCGGCGAAGAAACGAAAATACGACATGGCGTAATTCAGCCACGATAGACATAGGTAATTGAATTTAAAATGAATATCACACCAAATTTCAATATAATTGTTAAATCTCCATGGACGGATATGACCTGCCGAGGCCAGGTATTAAAAAGGTTGACCTGTGGTATGACCTAAATAAGTGGTAGATAATATGGTTCATTAAAAAAAGTACTTACAAGTTTTCTGTAGGTTCATTTGACCTTGTAATAACAATACAGTGTCTGTTATTATATATATCAAAATATACCCACGACACTTCATTAATGTCCGTGTTATATCAAGAACATTAAAGGGGCTGTTCAGTAAAATAAGAAATTATTTTTATATAGTAGGACATCATATAAAATCAATAGATTCAAAGAATTATTCATTAAGGGGGGTAAGTTTGTTTGTTTGGTTTAACGCCGTAGCAACACATTGAATAGATCATATAACGGCGGTCAGTCAACCTTCTCACTGCTCCTGGAAAGGTTTAATCTCTGGCTTTAGCTGTAAACCAACTACTGGGCGCATACTTTCGTCTGTGACTGACAACTGTCCTACATGTTTAAAAATCATTGGTAGAAGGGAGAATGGCCGTGGAAATAATTTCATGACCAAGCTCCACGAAAGAATGCCCCGGTTAAGGGATTTAAAAGCGTTTACAAGTTTATTCATTATTCATTGTTCGTACCTTTTTTGACGTCTCAGTGACGTTTAATATTGCATTATCAATTAAGCCTGTCTTTTTTAATTAGTTATGAGATTTTAAAGATTCAAAAATATGATCCATTTAACCATAATTCCGAATCTGAAGCGCAGTTGATAGCGCTCCGGAATTTCGAATACATGTATAGCTTCGAAAAGGGGATACATGCGAGTAGTGGTTATAGAAAAGGGATCCAGGGTAACTAGGTTAGGTGCGCTATCCGTCGGAAAATGGCATTAATTTTGTTGACATGGCATTAGGCCCCATAGAAATTAAAATTTGAATTTAATCATTTCTTCACACAATCGTTCCTTTAAATACTCAACTGGGGTACTACGTACTAGAAACGGAGTCCTATAGAACGTTAAGTACGCGTGAAATCGTTAAATTTTCTTCTCACCGAATCTTTTGTAAAATTTGGTTAAAATATTTCATTTATTTTTACAGGATATTTAAAATAGTGTCCTCATGTTGTATATTTTAGGTATTACAGTGTATTGTATAATGGATTTAAAAAACCTTGTTGATTAAGGTATATTTAATTTTATTATTTATTTATTTTTTAACGTCGCATTCAACACATATATAGGTCATATACACGACGGCCAGCTCTTCCTACTGTAGGTTTCCTGGACACTTTTCTATCACCAGTACTAACTTACCTTACCACGAGGCCGACAACTCATGTTTTAGGGTATGACCTACCGCGACCGGGTTTTGAACCCGCGATCTCCGGATTCGAAGTCAGACATGCTAACCACTACGCCACGGCCGCGGCTAAGGTATATTTAACTTTTTGTAATATAGCTTGTCCTGAGACAAAAAATCAATTTGCATACATTAACTCAATTAAAACAATGCAGTTACCGAAGTGTGTAATATATTTATCTGTCCCAGTTCAATTTTCCAAAACTACGGAATGATGTTATGTAACCCTAACCATGAGGGAGCTAATTGTCCCATTTCAACCGGTTTTCAGTCATAACAGGTGGTTAGCCTGGATTACCTGCCCCTTACCACTATCGTTATCGGGCCAGGCAAACGATAATCATGGCGGCCTCCTCAGTTATTATACTGGTATAACGTTTTCCTTATCTTGCATGATCATTTGCTGATGATAGTTACTTAAGTAGGAAATCGGTACTATATAGGACATTTGATTTCGATTTTTCAGATTAAAGGTATTAAAAAGCCGACGATTAACAAAAACATGTCTCAAGTGAACACAATTCGGACGTGGATAATTCTCGTTAGAATTTCGGATACTTTATTTTGCATAAATTATTGTAACCAAACAACTGAAAAAGATATCCACTGCAATTCTTGTACAATGATCCTTTGATTTAAGCCTGTGTAGTGAGAAATGCTCATTTAAAAACATAATTATCCAATATCTAATTCATTACATAGGGCGCGGCCATGATCATGCTTTTCCTGATGTACTTTTACCTGCCAAAGTACGGCAGGGAACCAGACAAAACAGGTGGTCAGTTGTCCGACCCACTATACCTGAACAGTTTTAGACCTCTTGACCTTAGTTCTGATCTAATAAGTAATAACCTAAAAAGTACATACAATCGAAATCAAAAGTCTTAATTTAGGGATTTTTTTCTTCTCAAATAAAGCTTATTGGACTTCAAATTCGTCCAAAATCTCAGGATTTTGCAAACACCAATGTGGTACTCTTGTGGAACTATACTGTGTTATATCTATCATTACTTATAAAAGTGAATGCTAATAGATAAGTTATACCTTAAAACACACGTTAATTTAAGGTCGGTTGACGATTTTCTATGTATTTTAATATTGTATTTCACTGAGGGATGCTACCTTAACACATGTTGCTTGAAGGTCACCAGACCAAATTTGAACTGTTAATTGGACGTGCTTAGGGACACGCTACCTTAAACTTGTTAGACCAACTTAAAAGTGATAACAGAAATGCCACCTTAAAATTCACTTAACTTAAAGGTCGGTATAGACTAATTATATTGTATAATACTTTTCTGAAGGAATTACACCATCGTTCATTGTAGAAAACATGCCTAGTGGCCTATAATATCATTTCAGTAAGCGATATTGACTAAGGAAGATATCTTGTAGCGTATGACTTATAAATATATACATGTAAGAAATAGTGAGTCGAAAATGAAATAGAGAAAACTGTGTTTTTTAGAATATAGTGAAAACTCTTGAGTTAGAAAATACAGTGAAACTCAACAGTTTAAAAATATAGGGAAAACTTTTTAGTTAGAATTTATAGTGAAAAGTCTTTAGTTCGAATATTCGCAAAAACTCTTTCTTGGGATATGTATTTAAAACTGTTAATTAAGAGTAGATTAACGAAAAATGTTTGTTGGAAAATATAGCCAAAAATTATTTCGTTAAAATAAAAGCGAAAACACTTTAGTTAGAATATATATACGATATACGACTGAGTATAAAGATTATAATCTATAGTTAGAATATTAGCGAAATCTACTTGTTGAAAAATATGCTTAAAAACTACTTGATTAGAATAGTTGCAAAAACTGATGGTTAGAACATTTTGTGAACGTCTTTAGTTAGATTCTCGTTATATCAGTAAGTTAGAGAGAAATATCATCAAAATGTATTGTGTTTGTGGTAACTGGATTTAAATACAAGGAAACTATCAAAATAACACAGTGTAAGTGAATTGTAGAATTTTAAACTAATACAATTTATTTAGGCTGTCGTTTTTTTATGAATTTTTAAATTCAAATACATTTATTCAGGCAATTAGGTACTAACGTGTTTTTCTGCTGTCGGATGGCGGCGACTAATAGTAATACATGAAATTTTTACAATGAAATTTGAATCCAAATTTTGAATTTTCCTTTTGAAAATATGTTTTTTTAACTTTTGTAATTTCATAGTTATTTTGAACAGTGTTCATTCTTTCACATGAAATATTTAAATTATTAAAATTGTTAGTGAATATTAGGCATTGTCATTGGCAAAGCTTAATCTTTATGAACCAATAAATTGGAGAAAATGTTGGATATTTTGTAAAACAATAAGAGCAAGAATATCGTCATTATATGTGCTAGGATTTGAACATATACAAAATTGAAAAATAACTGCAATTATTTTGGATTTTCAACAAAAATATACAAAGTAAGTAGTAGATGGAGGTGTTGTATGTTCGATTTCTGAATAGTGCATACTTTCATTGAGTTCGGTCATAAAAGTAGTTTCTATGGCCTTTATCTCTCCTACCACCGATTCTAAATCATGGAGGACAGTTGTCAGTCACTGACGAAAGTATGCGCATAGTAAACGATCAACAGCTAAATATAGATATTTAGACTTTCAAGGAACAGTGAGTAGGTTGACTAACCACCATGATATGACCAATGCAATGTGTTATGTCGTTTACCCCCCCCCCCCTCAAAAAAATATCTTACAGAAACTTCGCTGTTTTAATGTCAACAACATTCTTTTCTTTCATATTTATGTTTATTTAATCGAGTATCTTATTATAAACATATTACGTGATATCAATTTGAGATTTTGCGAATATGATATTTTGATATCATTTTCATTCATATAGATTTATACAAATATTGAAATATTTAAATCAAATCTGAAAGCTTGACATATACGTATAAAGTCAAATTAGAGTCTTTAGTCAGTTATCTTTCCCCGGTAAAATCTGAAGCAATCCAATTGGTAAGTAGGTCCTTACAGTTGGAATTCTCGGATTTTATCATAGAATTTCTATGTAAGGATAACAAAATATTTCATCTATTATATAGTAATATCTTTCTTGTTAATTAAGATATTTACAGAAGTGATGAAATTTAGATAGTTCTTTACCCTAAAAATACTAAGCTTGAATTTCAAACAAATTGAATGATTTACAAAAAAGTTATTTAAGATTAATTTTGTCAAATTGACATTAAAAAGTAAGGGTAAAATTCGAGTAATCCAACTAATAGGACCTACCTATTTGAACAGTATACAAGGGGAAATAACTGACTAAAGTCCCTTATTCAAAGGTCACCGTCGGAACTCCTCGACCATTCACTACGAATTGATCACGCAAGGAATGGTTGAGGTGTTTGCCCTCCAAAAGGGTTTGGACACCAGAAATTTTGAGAAAAACTCATTTTGCATAACTCAAGTAATTTTACTTTTCAATTTGTAGATTACATGCGGGCACAGGGGCCCTTAAAGTGACATTTTGAAATACTTCTTAATTATTATCAATATTACATTTATTTCGCCTTTTAAGAAATATTATTTCGTTTTGTTATCGTTTAAACGAAATAATATATACATGTATGACGTTTCAATGAAATAATTATAACGTTTAAACGAAATAGTATTATTTCGTTATATCGAATAATTATTACGTTTTACGATATCGAAATAATTATTACGTTTTACGATATCGAAATAATTATTACGTTTTACGATATCGAAATAATTATTACGTTTTACGATATCGAAATAATTATTACGTTTTACGATATCGAAATAATTATTACATTTTACGATATCGAAATAATTATTACGTTTTACGATATCGAAATAATTATTACGTTTTACGATATCGAAATAATTATTACATTTTACGATATCGAAATAATTATTACGTTTTAACGAAATAATTTTTTCGTTTTTATGAAATATTATGGATTTTAACGAAATTATTTACAAAATATTGAGCTGGTTTTAAAGAAATGTTATTTGTTCATTTTTTTGCTTCTCTTGTCCACATGGTCACGAAGCACACTGACTATCATTCTATAGATACCGTATTGCGCATGATGTGTCTTATACCAGTGTCCTTGTTTGGCTTCGTAACTCATGTTAGATTGAATTATATCAACCTTTTAGTATATTCTTGTCACCAATTGTCTTCGTACCACACCTTTATCAGGCTTCTATATAAGAACTAGCCTCTACGATTGTGGTTTATCCTTTGGGAGTTTTTATTGGTCATGATAATAGAAACGTGAGAGAAATATCGGAGAAATATTCACGATGAATTACTCATGGGGTTTTGAAGTAAACATTTAATAGGCTTTTCCCTGAACTTTAAAAAATGAAAAAATCGTGATAAAGTTAGTTACTTTTAAATATACTTATAAAAATATTTGATTTTAATAAGCTTTTCTTTGAATATTATAAGAAAACGTCGTGATGATTTTGTATTGCGTTACGAACGCTCGGACGATTCAGGGAGCCATGCCTTAAAGCATTTTCAAAAAATATCACGATTAAACTCGTCGTAAGTCTGTTTCAATAATTAGTCGCAAAAGATAAGAATTATGCAAAAGCCTGGTATTCCGTATTATTGAACATTAGGCCAGAATTGCTAATTTAATTAGGAAAGTTAATTAAATGGTTAACTACTTACGTAACTATTTAATATGGTATTTAAAATCGCTACTGACTGGTAAGCTGCTTAACATTCTCGTACCCAGAGTCTAGTAGGATTCTCAATACTATTGTATTGGGATTCCTACTAGACTCTGGGTACATGTACGAGAATGGCTGCTTAATAGCGTCGTTACTAGTAAACCCATTAAATAAGTTGTTAGTATATATGTACCTATCTGGTAGCAGAAATATGCCACCATAATAAAGTGATGAACAGTGTTCTTTTAAATCAATTGGTTACTCTTTGCAGACAATAACGTAAGACTATCTATTCCTTACTCGCTTTAATTGTCCATTTTTTTTTCTCAACTGTCAAAGTTTTAATAATTTCACGGTGATTGAATACCCACTATCTGAATATCACGAGTGTTAAACAAAGAACACGAAGCCATCGTTAAATTGTTCATGTTTGGACAGTTGAGAAAAAATGGAATATTCACATGTTTATCGATATGCTTAAGTCCAAGCAACAGAACCTGTATTTTATTACGAAATTCGACCAATTTAGCATCTTTTAATCATACTTGATACTAGATGTATAAAGTACATTGTTGTACTTAAAACTTGATTTGATCCAAAACCTAATCCTCTAAGATACCAGGTATATATGTGTCAGAAATATTTCAGTGAACTGTAACATTCCAGTACAGTACAAATAGATCAAACTGTAATTTTCATTTCCTTTGTACTCTCCGTTTGATAAGCCGCCCGGCTAATTCAATCGGCTTCGCAAAATTCTACTGATCGAGGGGTTGTGGTTTCAATACCCGAGCAGGGCATACTTTCGTAAAGTTTAGTAATGAATAAAATTATACGGCCATTCTCCCTCCTACCACTAATTCTAAATCATGTAAGCCAGTTGTAAGTCACTGACGGAGTAAGCGCCTAGTAATCGTGTTAAACCCAACAAAAACTCCATTTGAGCGTCTGACTACATATTCCCGGGACCCGTATTATCAAGCGTCTTACGGCCGATTTCTGTCGTAAACCGCACTTTATAGTATTGCTAAATTATAGTAAGATTTTTGTAAATTTGCTGCCCTGGTCTGTATTATACTAATTATTTAGTTTATAACAAACACCCGGCCGGTTAATACAGTGGGTTAGCATCTAGCTGGCCATTCTCTTCCACCTACCTCTGTTTCGAATAGGACAGTAATGAACCAATGGCAATGGCGGGAGTATTCGCTTAAATTTGTACAAGGTGAAAAGTTTTGATTCATATATAAGTCTAGTCTGTCACTGGCGAGGGAAATAGGTTGTAGGAGCAGTGGTACAGTGGCTGGACGCATGCATAAGGATAGCGAGGTCCTGGGTTCGAACCCCACTATGAGCACTGCTAATTTCCTTGAGCAAGAAATTTATCTACAGTTGATCCACTCCACCCAGATGTAAAAAGGTATTGTGAGGGATCACCTGTCTGAAGGAGATTTTAATGGTCAGTTCATCAGTTGAGATCTATGCCCGTCCATTGAAGATGAATACTGACCACCTGTCGCGATATTTAACTGACTCATCATTGAAACGCGGCGTTTAACTTATTTTCATGTCTTTAATTGCATTTCCATTCAGATATTTTTATAATTTCTTAGCCGCCCGGCTAGCTCAGTTGGTAGCACACAAGTCTACTGATCGATGGGTCGTGGGTTCGATTCCCGGACGGGGCATACTTTCGTGGAGCATGGTCATGAAATTGTTTCTGAGGACATTCTCCCTCTTACCAATGATTCTAAATTATTTGTCAGTCACTGGCGAAAGTATGCGATTAGTAGTTGGTTAACAGCTAAATCCAGAGATTTAGCCTTTCCTGGAACAGTGAGTAGGTTGACTGACCGCCGTTATTATGACCTATACAATTTGTCGCTACAGCGTTAAACCTAACAAAAAACAAAACACACGATAAAATGTCTTAGAATTCCAAATTCCATTCTCGCAGAATACAAGGAAGTTACTTATAGAAAATTTACACCTCATCACATTGCATGTAGCAGATCAGTCAGCACGTGGAGTTTTTCATTCGCGCGTGCAGTAGAGAAAGCGCGCGTGGAATCTCAAGTACGTTTTTTACCTGTTAGAAGAATTAACAATATATTATGTAATACATTTCATCCTGCCTGACGTTCTATTGTGTGTTACAGTTTAACCTGATATTGATGTACCCGGAAAATCCGGAATTCTGAAAATTCGAATCTTGTATAATCCGAACCCTAAATATTCCGGATGCAGTTAAAACCCTATTTTTGGAATTCTGAATCATGTAAAATCCGGAATTCTGAAATTCCGATCCCTGAAAAATCCAAACACTCAGAAATCTGAGCCCTGAGCAACCCGGAATCCTGAGAACTCCAAACCCTTTGATAAAATCGGTGCCCTTAACAATCCGAAATATTGAAAAATCCTAACTATAAAACGGAGCTCTGGACAGAAACCCTAAAAACCGAACCATAATAAATCTAGAAACCTGAGCGATGATTTCCGATTGTCATAAACCTCCAAAACCCGGATACATAAAAAGTCTGAACATTCCGGTTGGTGTTTTGACGCAGTCTGCACTGTCTTTCGTATATCCATGTTAAAACGATTATTGACTTGAACAATAATCAGGAAACCACTAAAGTCCGAACATTTCGGTCGGTCCCGTTGGTGTTCGGATCATTCAGGCTTCACTGTATGCTGTATATCAATGTTAAAGAGTTTATTGGCTGGTGTTTCCAGTCATTGACGTATAATGAAGTATAATGTTCTGTAAATACAAGTAAATTATCCCCTCCCTCGTGTACCAGTTTTGACGATTATGTAGACATTCCTTAATTGTTCTCCAAAGTGTTTTAGAATTATTTATGGCAGTCTTTCCTCTTCTAATGAAATGTTTTGAGAAATATACATCATTTTCTGGGGGATACACCCACCCGGCAAGCTCAGTCGGTAGCACACAAGTTTACTAATCAAATGGTCATAGATTATGTTGCTACTTGGTGCACAATCTGATTAAAATCCGATCTAAAATTTTCCGCTCGCCTACACGACAACGCTCTACAGGATATCAGTTTACGGAGATTGGTTGGTGCATAGTTTTGTGAAGTTTGGTCAAGAAATAATTTCTACGGCCATTCTTCCATCTACCGCTGATTCGAAATCATGTAAGGCAGTCACTGACGGATGTATGCGCCTAGTAGTTGGTAAATAGCTGAATCCAGAGTTTTAACCTTTCCAGGAACGGTGAGTAGGTTGACTGACACCGTGATATGATCTATGCAATGTGTTGCGACGGTGTTAAACATTAAAATAAGATTTTTGTGATACAGCGAATAGATACTTTTCCGGACGAACCACAGATATTTACGATTTTTGCCGAATTTAAATCGTAATAGTACGTGATGATCAGTCCTAATCATGTGACCGAAGTTGTAAAGATGGACCGCCATTTCGCGTCAGTACCATAAAAATGATATCACATGACATCAAATCTAGTTACATGTATATCGAATTCGGAGCACCTCGACTAATCATTGAATGAAAAATAGTTATTTGTAGTTGATGGCAGAAGAGTTTCGATATTGGTAAAGTCGGTCAATGTTCTGGACTAATTACGTTATACTAATTAACGCCTACCTACTTGTTTGCTTGAATGGTTTTAAATACCATTTACAGTATTTCACTGAATAGCTATAGCTAGTGTCTTGTTTAAAATAATCAGCAAGATCATCGCCTATAGAATATATTGTAACACTTAGAAACAAACAAAACATCATGGTTGTGGTAGATAACATACTTTGGACTAAAGGTGATTTCTATTAACTTGGCGTGTCAATCTTGCGAAAGACGAGTCAATCTTTAAGAAACAGAGAGGAACGAATAACTTCATAAATATTCTATCATAATTCATATATTGATAAACCTAGTAATATCTACACTCTTAACTACTGCATGGGCGGATCCAGCGGGGGTGGGGTCAGGGGGTCCGGACCCACCCCCTAGAATTTGGTAAATGTACATGTCCATAAGTGTATTTCTTGCTTGTAAGTAATTTTTAAGTAGTATGAAGCAATTTTTCTCGGTGCTTAACATAGATTTAATGGTTATGTAGCTTTTATTATCAATATGTTGCATTTTTTTCTGCAAAATGTGTATAATGTGGTTGTGGTTCGAGGTTCGGACCCCCTAGAAAAGTTCGGACCCCCCTCCCCTAGAAAAACTCCTGGATCCGCCCCTGTACTGAGTCACATATACTGAATGTCTATTTTTTTCCGTAAGAATACATAATTTGACTGTTCTACAATATCCCAGACTTACCTGGTTCCCCCATAAACGGATGAGTCCAACATTAAAGTATCAAAAAAATGGTTTACAGATAACATAGTTACTATGGACTACTATAAGCCTGAACAAAAGCTGCCTCTATCTTTAGAACGATCTCTAGAGACGGTTTTTAAATAGATTGGACGACAAAGATTAGGCAATTACTTTAGACATACCTTTTGTCAAAACAAACGATGAAACAAATGTGTCCTGATTTGTAAACTTTTCTATATAATATGTTTTGTTCTAATGACTAAAATATAAGTGTCATTATTACATTTCTTTGTCAAGATTCTAGTATTTTTAACTTTTTGTCACGATTGTTTCTTTCAATAATGACTGTTCTTGTGATAAGTCACCGTATCTCTTTGTCATATATCTAAAAATTCTTTAAAACTCGTTTGTTAAATTCCCAACTTGTAAAGATATCGACTGGATGTAAAGGGGTTCGTGAGACTTGTAACGGAACTATTTTTGACCGAAGTACATGCTTTCGCCATTCGGAACTACCTCGGCGATCTTCTACGCAGTATAACTTGTAGATGATCTCCGAGGTTGTTCCGAATGGGCTTTTGTTAGAGGCTAACAACTGCACTGTTCGATAGAGAGGTGGGCGAAAGGATGGCAACCGAATAAAAGTTATGACCGAAATCCCCAGATGAAAAACATTAGTATTTTATTATAAATATTTGCACTTGGCTCTTGGCTCTCAGCAAGGTTTCACTGTATTGAATTCAAGATAGAATTATAATTGTTCCTACACGCCTCTTAATGAATGCAATACTCTTCTCAATTATATATTATGATTTTAACATATTCTATAAATTAGGATATAACTCATAGATACGTGAAAGAAACTGCTAACTGCTGGCTGCCAATAGAACGATCGAGCAGATCTAGTTCGGGTTCATAAGTATTTAAAATATTTTTACTAACATGAATAATTCAATTTTCGCCTTGTGTTTTTGTGTATTCTGCCGACCCCCCCCCCAAAAAAAAATGGAACCCAACAAAGTAAAATTGTGTAGTGTTCTTTCCCTCCCAAGCAATAGATTTCAAAAAATCAGATCGTAAATTGGACCTCAACTACATAAAATTCTTTTCGCAGTAAGAATGCATGAACTGTTTCAAAAGCCCTAATATATTATATATATTGATCCGTCCCTGAATTAACACATTTTGTAAATTACGGGTAAGAATCCGTACATAAGAGATATTCCTGTAACATGACTGCAATGATCGAGTTAAAATCGTATACCAGAAATGCATTTGATACAATATACATTCAATTTATCGAAAAAAAATATGTAATTGTTAAAAAATTAACTATAAGTGGTGCATACATTTACCCCGCTGATTTATACCCGCGACAAAATTCTAGCTCATCAACAAATGCAATATTTCTTTCATTTCTTTTGTAATTGTAAAAACATGTAATAAGTAAATAACATAAAATACGGTACTTAATATTTTCATTGTATTTACTAACACGCGGTAAAGTATTCATGATATAATAAGCAAAACAATAAAAAATACAAAATACAGACAAACCTTGTGTTAGTGGCCATACATATAATATCAACATACATTTATCATGCATCTCTCTCATCGGAAAACAAAAAGCCGGTAAAGACAGGTGGTCGCTTAATACAGCAGCGTGTTCAGTTACCTTGAACGTTCCAAAACGTTCCGTAACGGAAGTGTCGGAACAACTAAACCCAAAGACCACTCAACCCGAGACAACTTAATCGCCTACTAACGGATTTAGTCGTCCCAACTTTGAAATACTCAACACGGGTTGAGTTGTCTTCGGGTTGAGTTTCCCCGTACCCGTAACGTTAGCTAACAGTAGTTACTGAACACGGGGCAGGTGAACAATTTGTTCGGAAACGTTTGGTTTCGACAGCTTACAGTGTATCTTTAATACAAGTTCTTTTTCAATGCAACTTTTGCTTCATGTGTTTTGCTAAAAAAGGTTAATTAAATGTATGTTTTTTTAAATTTAGGTTTTGCTTGAAGTAGTTCTGCTTACTGGCGGGACATTAGTATTTTGTTTGCTAAAATTGTATTTTAATACATTTGTATTCTCTATTTTTCACTGCAGTGAAAATGTATGATTTTATATTTTTACAAGTTAAATTTCCATCCAGTACATCTACATTCAAGTGCACAGCATATAAGTTAAGATTGCCAATAAATAAATAATGAAGAATGCATTGTCAACCATTAAAATGCGAAAATACGAACATAAACATGTAGGAATAAGCTATGCTAGTAACACAGGTTTTATTGTAGTATGTGTAAATTGTGTAGAACTTGTTTAGTAATGTCTATTTGCACTTTATTATCTATATTATGAACAAAAATATTAAATGTTAAAGTATATGAACATATTGTTATGCTTGCTTACTTCGCGTACTTGGTCTATTATGTTTATTTAGTCGTAAATATTTTATTTTAGTCTACCACTTACAACTTTTATATTTTGCGTGTCGATTTTATTTACAAAATTGTGGTTTAAACAGCTGTAATTGCGAGTTTTCCCGTCCGGCTAGTACAGTCTATAACACACACGTCTACTGGTCGAGAGATCGTAGGTTCGATTCCCGGGTGCGGCATACTTAGGCGGAGTTTGGTCCTTAAATAATTTCTACGGTCATTCTCCTTCGTACCACTGATTCTAAATCATATTATCAGACACTGACAAAAGTATGCGCCAAGTATATGCTTAACAGCTTAATTCAGAGATTTAGCCTTCCCGGGAACGATGAATGGTTTGACTGACCTCCGTAATATAACCTATACAATGTTTCTTCTATGTTAAACCCAACCAATAAAATAGAAATTTGAGTATGTTTATAATATTTTACAGAATGCCTTCAGTTTAGTCGTCAATTAGTAAAACCATTGTCTAAAACTCATTTGTGACATTCTAAACTTGCTTTAAATGTGAACACCCAAGCAGGGAAACATTTGGACCCGCTGGTAAATATTCCTAGATTTGCCTCTACAAAACAAATGCTTAACAATACTTTACTCAAGGGGTTTCTGGTCTGAATTATATATCAGTTATGTCCAATAATGTATAGTTTCTCACAAATTAGTATTCCTAGCAGGTCTCCCTCTATAGAATTAGTCTTCTAGACTGTTCTGGTATCATAAGATCATTATGGCGATTTTTGTATCACTTAGCTGTGGAATTTGTTTCCGTAGTTTCCTTCAAAGAATGAATAATCAAATTGTTAGAGATAAAAGACACGACTGATGAATTATCTATTAAATATTATACTGTAACATCTGAGATAGTGTCACATTATACAGTAAAACCTGTGTATCATCCGAGGAGGTTAACAAATCACGGATTTTCACGGAAATCACGGATCACGGATACTGTTACTAAAAATAACTAAACTCCGATTTATATACGGAGTATATAACAAATCACGGCCGATTTTTACGGAAATCTATTTTTAGACATAACAAATTACGGATATTCTACTAAATACTAACAAATCACGGACGATTTTTACGGAAATCTATTTTTAGACATAACAAATTACGGATATTCTACTAAATACTAACAAATCACGGACGATTTTTACGGAAATCTATTTTTAGACATAACAAATTACGGATATTCTACTAAATACTAACAAATCACGGACGATTTTTACGGAAATCTATTTTTAGATATGACAAATTACGGATATTCTACTAAATACTAACAAATCACGGACGATTTTTACGGAAATCTATTTTTAGACATAACAACTTACGGATATTCTACTAAAAAATGACAAATCACGGACGATTTTACGGAAATCTATTTTTAGACGTGACAAAACACGAATACTTAATGAAAAATTTGACAAATCACGGAAATCTATTTTCAGACATAACAGACGACGGTGTGTCGTGTATTTTTTCAAGTTGTGACGTTGTTAAGTGAACGTCTTAGCAACGTACAAATGGCGGGAAGTACATCACAAGTAACATGTCGTAATGGAAATTGATTACCCAAAAAAATAAAATCCCATTTCTAGCAATAGGCTCTTTCCGCTATCGATCGCAGATGTGGATCATCTGTTTTTATATCATTCCTGTAATAAACAGTCTCCGTTTAGGCCTAAAGGAGGGGAAGTTTATGTATACAGACCCGACAATCCAGCTGAAATCAAAGGCTGGGTAGCCGATGGACATAATTTTTCTTGTGAAGGGTCAAGGAAAATCCGTGGGTTGACGGGACCGATCACTAAGACGTATTTTCATTTATTTTTGAAAACAGCAGATTATCCGAACACTGTCATTTTACATTGTATTGGAGATGAAAAGTTATCTTTACCAAAGGCACGTGGCAACAGTTTACGTCAAACAAAAAATATCCTGATTCTCAACACCCACCCAAGAGACGGAGGTCTTCATTGGATAACTGTTGCAAGTGACAACGATGCTACATGCCCAATCATAAGAATGTATGACAGTGGATACAGCATGAGAGTATCAACAAGCGTGGAACGTTGTGTGGCAAATATTATCCTGACACCTAATGATACTATAAACATGCGTATCATGAATAACGATGTTCAGCCAAATTCAAACGATTGTGGTTTGTATGCAATTGCATATTGAAAATGACAAAATGCGTGATCATTTATTAAAATGCATACATGATGGATACATTTCAACATCCGAAACCCCTGTAAATCCAGAAACTTTACTATTCCCGGAAACCTGAAAATGTCCATCGTCGGCAACCACATTACTCTTCTGTTACACTCCATACGTACCGTGGGCAATTTAACTGGCAAAACCTCGTTTTCATGAATATGCATGAGGCAGGGGAGACCAATTACCTCCAATGAAATTGCATGCTACAGTTAAAAACTATTCAATAACAATAACGTCATACTAGGATTTTCTTAAAATAGAAACCAACGCGCATGTTTATTTTCTCTTTTTGAATGGTAAGCCAAACCTTGGGTATAAAACGTAATTTCATTGACTAGTTTTCCGCAGTGGTTTCCTTGCGGAACCAATGAAACTGCCTCATTAATAATTCATGATTTTAAGATTTGTCTAACCAAATGGCCCACGGTACATAACGCAGCATTGGGAAGTAATGTATCGTGGGATATCCGGAAAAGTGAGAAAATCGAAGTCGCAGTATCAAAATCATGAATATTCGTGCCTTAATATGCCAAACCCTGCAAATCCGAACATTGTTGTATCCGGAAAATTGACGCATCCGTAAGATCGAAAAAAGTCCGGAATCTGAACTATCGGGAATCTGAGGTTTCCGGACGTTTGAGATCATTGGAAATAGTGTTATTTTTACTATACATGTATGTAAAAGCCGCCGAAATGCTGAAATTCAGCAACTTTAAGTTTTAACTTCAACTCGTAGGCTGTCGGCGAAGTTCCGAATCAAAATCGCTGTATAAAGTGTTTTGACTCGTTACCGTGCCAGCCGTCTATGCTTTGGCCCATGCCATTGCAAATTTAACGCGGTAAAAAATAACAGGGAAATTGTAAAACCAGGGTTTTTGTTTCCGTCTCAAATAAGATCGTGTACATGTATGTCAGGTTAAACTGTGGCTATATATATAGGAACGATGTGTGTCTGATTAAATTTAAGCTCTGATGTTATACAACATTATTTGGCAACATCATTACATATTCACGTCATTTTTTCTGGTCAGATCAACTTGAGTATCAAAAAATCAACAATTTACTGTCGTGATAGCTTAATTATGACCTACGCGAAGGAACATCAGGTTACTGAACTATTGTAGATGCTACCATTTTTTCCGAGAGTTCATGCTTCTAATTTAGAGTATCAAAGATATGCAAGTTAATTTTTAATTCCGATCTAGATCTACTTTTCGTTTCGTTTCGGCTTTCTTCCATTGAAAATATGGTTCCGGACGGGGAATATTTTCGAGGAGCTTGGCTATGAAATAATTTCATCGGCCATTCCTCATCCTACCACTGATTCTTAATCATGCAGGGAGGTTGTCAGTCTCTGACAGAAGTATGTGACTAGTAACTCATTAGCCGCTGAATCAAGATTTTTAGCCTTTCCAGGGATGGTAAGTTGGTTGACTGACCGCCCCTATAACGTATACAGCGTGTTGCCACGGCGTTAAACCCTAGCAAACAAAATCTACATTTTCTGTTCGTTTATTTAAGACGAACTATAGATTTGTCTATATCTATTTTCAGGTCCTACAGAATGCTGGTTTGGTAATGATCAACTAAAACAATATATCCAAAATGGCGACAAGAAATGTAACACACTTTTCAAATTCTAGCGGAACTGACGTCATAGACAGTGGACCAATCGTCGACGAGATTGATGAAAATTTGAAATCGATACACATTTATCCGTTTATATTTGTTATAATGTGTATGGTGATCGGCCTTATTGGAAATTTAATAGTTATATACATATTTACTCGGAAATGGAAACTTACAAAAACTACAGTGTTTATTCTGACATTGGCTGGTGTGGATTTAATGTCATGCGTGGTGAACATGCCAACAGAAGCCGCCATATTGTGGAATCCTAGAACGTTTGATTATGACGTCATTTGTAAGATTTCCCGCTTCACAACTTTTATCGCTTCAGCATCATCCTCTTTCGTACTTATAGCAATTTCAATTGATCGCTATCTGATGGTATGTAGGCCATTTCTAGGTCGGGAGCTGGGAGTTCGCTACGCCAGAAAAACGTGTTTAATTGCAGTTATGCTAGGTATTGTAACTACATGGCCTTCGCTGATATTTTACGGCACATATACATACCATATCAATAGAATAGACGCTGAAAGTGGCTCAGCTGTTCAAATTGAAGTGAAAACTTGCTTGATCTCCAATTTTTATGTGGAAAATTACAAACTACCTGCGGGGTTTTATTTTTTCTTGTTCGGTGCACACGTTATTATGTTTGTTATACTGACACTAGTGTATTTGCTAATTGGACGTAAACTATTTATTTCGACCAGCACGGATGTCTCTAATGAGAAGCGACATAGTTTGAAATATTTTGGAATCAGTATGATGTCGGCCTTAACTGGCACTGTGCCAAACAGTCCGGCGGACAATAGAGATCGGGTTAGCTGGTCCAGTAAAGGTTCACGCGCGGTGTCATTAGAGAATATTAATAGGATAGAACAAAGTCCAGGCACGCGGAGATCATCTCAAGCGAGGTTAAGCAATGAAACCAATGTTAGTATTATTCTCAATGATATTGAAAAATGTCATAACAGTGCCAAAGACGAACTGAATAAATGTATAAACAATAAGAATGAAAATACTGAATGTAAAAGCCTCCCCGTTTGTTCAAAACAGTGCTGCGAACCGACCTTAGGAGACACTGGTAAAAAACCGGCCTCAACACCGGATACTCTGACTTTACAACCATCTGTGACGTCACAACCATCTCTTGCGTCAGATGACAGTGCGAGCGATACTTCATTCCATAGTAATGACAAATTGAATAAAAATAATGCCAGGAAACTTCTAGGTCTTAAGATATTACAAAAAGATAAAAATGTGGATCGTAATGGACGCCTGTCGTCTGGTTCGACAGCTAGCACGTGCTACTTGACACAAAACTCCCCCATGACCCCAGTGACCCCGGCAATGTCGTCCCCTATATCTCCTGACAGTGTCAGAGGGATCTTATATCGAAGCCAAAGTGTTGAAAGTAGATCCAGATTGAATAGAATTATTTCGGACGAATTACGCCGCGTAGAAGTAAAAGAGTTCAGTCTGCGGAGGAATACACTCATGATGCGGATGGTTACAATAGCGTTCGTTGTGAGCTTTTTGCCTTATTTGGTCATTGTAACAATACGTTACTCTGACCCGGATGTTCCTACAAAAATAGGCAAAATACAGCAAATATTTTATCACCTATTTCTAAGGACTTATTTTATAAATTCAATGATTAATCCATTTATATACGGCTTTATGAACATGGAATTTAGAGCTAAAATACGTGAACTATTTTGTAAATTTTGTACTAAAACTACTGCGGAGTAGAAACAGTAGCGCTGGTCTGCTTTGTTAGCTCAGTTTGAAGAGTGTCCGACTGTTAGTCTTAGAGCCATGAGTTCGATTTCCGGTCGTAACTTTCCCGCCTGCTTTGCTCAATTAGTAGAGTACCTGACTGAATATCAGATAATCAAGGACTCGATTTACTTGTGGGACCTACACACATTCGTTGAGTTTCGTGGTGGAATGATCTCCGCAACCATCTTCACCTCCACCACAGAAACAAGTACATACAAGCAGTTATCAGCTACTGGTGAGAATATGTGCTTAGTTTTGATTTAAACTAGCAGCCAAAGCTTCTCTGAGAATGGTGTGTTTACCGAATGACCGCCGTGATTTATCTGGAAAAATATCGTTGAAAAGGACAATGTGTAGGTCGAATAGTCGCCGTGAGTTGTCTGAAATACGTTGAAAAGCGGATTAAACACTATAAATCCATATCGAAACAAATAGTATTACAGATTTTGATGATTCTTTATTTAATCATTATACTGGAGTGTATTAAAGCTCTCTCTCTATATATATATTTAGATTATATCTAACGCTCATATTGCAGGACATTATATGTTACAAAGTTTTTAGTCACGTGATCTGCAAAAGGGAACCATACATTTACGCATTAAATACGCATCAAATTAAATGTTGCAGCTCTAAACTTTTAAAATGATACCAGCTTTGTAATGATTTATAATTTGTTGTTGTGACACTGAAAATAAAGAATTAGCATCACATTATACACTGTATATATATAGAAGTTTTTTTTACCATTGTCGACTGACGTAAAAAGTGCGCGATGTCGTCATGTTTACAACGTCATGGTAACGTAATTAGAAATAATGACGCCAAATAAAGCGTTGATATGAATATGAAATATCTTCAAGTTTACAACGATACCAAATATAATATGTAAATCTAAAAAAGGTAAAAGTACCATTCCACCTTAATGTCACAAACCGACGCTACACATTACAATCGCTGAAATTTACTTTTGTCAGGAGGATACAGACTAAAATACTAAGTGAAACCCAAGTTCGGAAACTTGGGGAATATTTTAAGAACACTCTTTTTTAAAGGAGCCAACATTAATGATTGGTAATTGTTTCCTATGCGGCATTTTTAGGGTTGATAAGTTTTATAACTAAAAAGCATATACCCCACTGATTTAAATATTTGATATTTGTTCGACTTTTCCGTACATATAAATAATGTTATACAGTAAAGTTCCGCTATTAAGACCACTAAAATTGATGGTCTTAATAGCGAAACGGTCTTATTATAGAGACCCTTTTGTTCACGAATTAAGCATTTGGGTTTTAATAACTGTCAAAAATTCCATGATTTTGAAATAACAAAAGTGGTCTTAATAGCGGAACTTTACTGTAATATCTATTTTATCGATAGATAATTCGGAAGTATTGTAACGAGTTTTTGTGTACGGAGACTTTGAACAAATATCGAGTATTTAAATCAGCAGGGTTAATGTATGCACCTCATACAGTTGAATAAAACTTAACTCTATATTCTATATTGTATTAATACTATTTCAATTTTGTTATGTGAATTGTTAAACGCTTATCTTGTTAGTAGTTGTATTTATTTTAATGTTAAAACTAAATAAAGGGAACTAACTCAAAAACATGTAGTGTACTTTATTATCGAGTTGCTTCCCTTGCTTATTTGGGTATAAATACAATCCTGAATGTTAACTATGCCTTATTCATTCAGAAATACGTCACATACATGTATGTATGACTGTTTCGGCATAAAAATCACAGCATGGGCACATTTTCATAATGGTGTTGTTAAAATTTATGCGATCTTCATGTCCTTAAAAATAAAAAATGTTCCCTATATTACGACCATATATTGCTTTTAAAGCCACATATGATCAGACCGGATCCAGAAGTATCGACAGTAGCGGCACAGGTGGTGTGTAAAAAATAATTTTCGAGTGTCAAATGTGCAATTCCGAGCACTTCACAACAATAAATGTAGCTAAAGCACAATTAATTATCATTTTTTTCTCACGAAATAGTCAATATCTGCCGGACGTGCCCCCCGTGCCCCCCCCCCGATGAAGCCATTATAATGGTGTAACTTTACTGTATTTCTCAAAACATTAACAGCAAACCACTTCTTTCAACCATTCCATCATTTTTGTACGAAAGTCTTTATTAAAAAATCCATAGAGAATTGGATTAACCGCACAGTTGAAGACATACGATCTTAAAAAGAAATTCCACAAACTTTTTTCAACATCGGTTAATTGGTGATATTGATGAGGTCTTACGGTTCTGATGATTACGACGACAATAAATGGAATAAAACTTATCACATATGCTATTGTTACCGAAAATAGCATCATAGTGGTGCGACCAGCTCTAATACGACCTGGGATTTTGTCTCTATTAATCGTATACACGGGAGGGGAAGACGCCCGTAGGTTACCGATCAAACTTTTACCAATTTTCTTACGTAACGGCAATGACATGGATTTTAGCACTTCCGGTTTCTCGCGAGAGTTGCGACCACGTGGCTCGTCAGGATCATCAAAGGAACAGCTCGTTTCGGTGACTTCTTGGACGACTTTCTTCCTCATTTCAGCTCTAGTTGCCACGGAAACAGACTGGTGCCTAGCTTTTTCTAACTTTAGTCTTTTATTTACAGCGCATCCGATCCTTGCGTACATCACAACAAGCGCGACTAGAAGAACCAGCGTTCCAAGAAACCAAACCGCCAGGATGTACGACTTAATTTTTGAGTCTTTGTAGGCGTCGCTGATTTGACATGTGTGACCTTCTACCAAATATGTAATGTTACCGTAGGAAAACGGTAAATCCACTGTGCGAGTTCCGTAAATTATAAATCCAGGAATATAAAATGCTGTCCCAATCAAAGTCGCGACGATACAAATTGATCGAGTCTTTTTTGGTGTGAACACCGGTTTCAAAGGGCGACAAATCTTCCTGAACCGGTCAACTGCAATACCGCACAACAACAGAGCGGAAGTTCCATTCAAAATATACGTACTGGTCCTACAAACTGAACATATAATAGGATGGTCAAACGTCAAAAACTTCACAATAATGCTCACTTCTATCGGCATGGTAAAAACACAGTTCACAAGGTCTACAAACGCCAGGGCAAGGATAAAAACCCGCGAAGCCGTGCGTCTCATTTTTCGTTTATAAACACATACAGTTATTATGTTTCCGGGTATCCCAATACACATCATGGCCACTACGAGTATAAAAGATGGAATTAAAATTTCAAATTGTTTATAATTCATGCGCTCCAAGAAATCTTCTTCTAAAGAAGGGTCTATTTTAGCCAGCTGTTCATTACTGACGTCTGTTAGGCAAGCGCTGGTTGTGTTTGGTGAATCGACACAGCCAGTGTAATTTCCCGCCATTATTTACCTGGAATGAAAAAAAAAAAGTTTATGAGATGCGGTCGTGGTTTGATGTAAATGTGCCGTTTTACTATACGACAAAGTACCGATCTGTTTTCATTTAGCCTTCTACATAATGGGTTACTTATTCGAAAGAGAGAACATATCACATCGTCCAATAAAAACGGTGAAATAGTAAAATGCTTGAAATGAAAAGGTTATGATAGGAATAATGACGCATTCGAAAATCCTCGGCAATTCGCTACGAATAACTAATCAATTATTCATTCATGAAAGGTCGAGGTGTTCCGAATGTATCTTGACGGTGGGTTTATTGATATTATGACCTTAACTAATCACAAAAAATCACGAAATACATGCACCGTGATATTGATAAACTTTATTACTGTCAGAGGCGCATACTTTGACCCGGCTGATTTAAATACTCACTACAATGTCATTCTACACAACTAGGATATGAAAATGGTTGTCCGAACAGATCAGTTAAGCACCATTTACTATAACTATATCTCTGACTATATCTCGTTCGCACATTTTTGGCTGCCCTAAAGAATTTTTTCTTGCCCTAGCTAAAAAGTGGTTGTCCCGGGCAACCAGACACCCACTAATTTCATAGACCGTAGTGTTCGTTCAGTATTCCCTATTGACAATCTTATACAAGTCATGTATTTAAATATTCGGGGTTAAGGTATGCGCTACTAACAATTGAATAAATTTACCAATAAATACACTAATTAACTAATAAGCGGAAAATTATATAAATAGCTGAAATAATTGAGATTCCAATGAATCAAAACAATATAATTGTTACCTTACTTTGGATAAAATAATCCAAGCTACATCAATACTGAAGGACACGCATTGTGTTAGTCAATGTGTATATAAGCTGTTATTTTTCATACCGGAAAATAACCAAGAGCTATCGGAAGTGAAAATATGCTGATTATCACCCTTGTCTGAATTACTTTGAATATGATATGTTATCCTTTGTATATTTGTTTTTGTTTAACGCCCCTGTACAATCAAAGTCATTATAGCTCATTTAGGATACCATGAGACATTGGCTATATAGAATATCGTTTAAATTTGTCTCAAGTTATCCTAAGTATACGAACTGTTAACGCTACCATGAGTGTTGTGTTTGGTACACTTGTTTGACCAAATCCATAAAAGATAAGTTACAAATTACTCAGAACAATGTAACACCGCTAAACGTTGCAACACCAAATGTCGCAATCCCCCTGACGTTTAAACGTCGCAACGCTGACGCTAAACGCCGCACCAAAAAAGAAACGATTAACGTTAAATGTCGCAACCTCGGCGCTAAACGTCGTACATAGTAGAAAAGTATAGTATCGAGCCTAAACAACACTCAAATATTACAAAAAACAAATATGACTTTGAAGAAAACCACTCTAAGACTCATAGCAACCATTAACATATCCTTAGCAACCACCATTCGGTCCACAGCAACCACTCATCGATCAATTAAAATGATTTAAAAACACCAAGGCCATTTCTATGTAAAATAAAAATGCAAATATCCAATCGGCAATTTATGCATTGTAAAGTAAAGATTTAAACCATATTGTGGTTCGGTAGTGTATAGTGGCATGTCTTTTGACACAAAGGATTACTTTTAGGATTATTTGTTAGGTCATTTTACGGCGTCCAGCGCACTTAACTTAGTCTTGGACCCTGTGTATAACCAGTACTCACCTACCCTTCAAGAAGACTGGAAACTTCTCCATATATCTTATTAATGGAGGAAAATTTACATTATTGTCAAATTTTCATGGAAGGGTATATTCCGGAGCCCCCGAGTGGGATTCGAACCCTTCTGGACACTAGATTCGAAATCCAGGCGCGCTTCCTTCTGCGCTACCAACCCGGGTTTAACTATCTTTATCTAACTTATACATCAGGAGCCCGTATTATCAAGCGTCTTACGCCCGATTTGTGTCGTAAATCCTTCAATAGTGTATTGTTAAATTACCGTAAGATTTTTATGATATGCTGCCCAGCAGCGTGTTCAGTAACGACTGTAAGCGAACGTTACGTGTTCGGGACAACTCAACCCGTGGATAACTCAACCCTAAGTTGGGACAGCTCAAACCGTTAGTGAGGTGTCGAGTTTTCTCGGGTTGAGTTGTTTTTTATTTGAGTTGTCCCTACCCTAACGAAACGGAACGTTTCGGAACGTTAGGGGTGATTGAACAGGCTGCAGTCCTGTGTTGCAAGGCACTATAATGGTTCAGACCTACATACCCTGTGGGTAGGACTAGGGCTGCAACGATTCGATTCGATACATCGGAAATCGATTGCAAGGGCACCGATTTGATTTCGATTTTGACCTTGCGATTAACGATTCGATACCGGCTTTAAACTTGCTAATAAAACTAATAAGGATTTAACACTTTTAGTTACACTAACAAACTAGTGATAAATAAATTTCAGAATGAAACTTCAGTTGCTTTATTGATCTTGTCCTGAAAACTTTTTTGGAAATTTAAATAACAATTTTATTTTATCAATATACATGTACGTTAGTTTTAAGCTCACATGAATGTTCTACTGTACATTTCGAACTAACCATACAATCAAGTTAATCGATACGAAAATGATACCGAGTGAAAAGTACCAAACATTAAATATTGCATAATCGTATATAGAACATATTTACATCTAAATAAAAATGATATTTAAAACATTGAATATGAAATGTATTATATAACATGGAATTCACTATACTGAATTTGTTCTATCTTTTCTTCAACCAAATAGCATTATTTAATTAATAAGTAAAATAAAAATAATACAATAAAAACAATAATGTAAGATATTACCTTAAGTGTTAAAGTATGACCATAAACAAATGAACTGACGACAAACAACCACTAGAATGATGATGAATCTCGACACATTCTCGCTATAAACCACACGATTAAAGCTGGTTGGTCACAGATTTCAACTTAAATATCAACTTTGCTAAAACTCTCAAAAGTACGGAGGCGTGGAAGAGACGTTGTAGTTGACCACTCAGTGTGCGACCTTTTTATTTGAATAACAATACATTTACCCACCAATATAACCATTGGCTCTTTTGTCAACACTTCGTTTGTGGAACAAAATACTGTAAATCTTTGTAAAATATGCTAATAGGTAAAGTCATGAAAAGGTCCATTGAGGGACCGCATTAGAAAAATAATTCCATGTCACTTCCAGGCTACCGTAGAAAATTGTATCGAACCATTTTGAAGAAGTAAAGCAATTATTTGATAATGTCAATTTTTATAACAACAATTGGTCTACATGTATAAACGATAATGATTTTATGTAAAAAGAATCTACTCCATTAATAACCGTTTAGATTATTTTAGTGCGTTTTTAGTGACTTTTATGTCATTTTTTTAACATCTACAAAACATTTTGCATTAAAATATTAAGAATTCATTTTCTTTACACAAATTTAGGAACTGGTCGAGGAGTAGTTGCGGCGTTGGGCTTGTAATCATTGGATAGCCATGCAGCTACCCCGTTGTTTTATTTAGAAAGAAACTGTATATTCAACTAGCTTAGTACCAGGCCCCAGCAAGCAAACTCAAGAGCGATTAATATTAGTCGTGAGAACTAGTTTGTATGGGTTTAACGCCATATTAAAACATTGTATAGTCCATATCACGAAAGTCAGTCAAACCTATAATTACCGTTCCTGGAAAGGCTTAATCTCTGGATATAGCTGTTAACTAGTTACCAGGCGCAAACATCCGTTAGTGACTGACAACTGCCCTACATGGTTTAGAATCAGTGGTAGGAGGAAGAAATGCCACAGAAATTCTTTTATGACCAAACTCCACGAAAGTTTGCTCCGCCCGGGAATCGAAACCACAGCCCTTAAATACTTGTGTGCTACCGACTGAGCTATAGCCATGCAGAAACTTGTTTCACAATCGAGCTAAAATAAATACGTATAAACAATTAAATTTAAAAATATAAAAAAATAGGCAATCTGTTATCGACAAGCTTTAATACAAGTTTATAAGTGCTTGAGGTTTTATCCCCCTTGAAACAATCTTGTGTATATCATCCAATAAACGACTGGTGTACTTTAACATTTTCTCATCATTTAATAATTTGTGACCAAAAATAACAACATTAATATAATACATAATGTAATATTACATCCGGAATGTATTACAAATTTAACTACGCAAATTTTGACGAATTATGACGAAATACAATGTACGAGTATTTCAGGCTAAAATTTAATTTTTCGGAAATAAACTCTTCGCCTTAAGAAGTTGGTCTTTTAATGAGAAAACTTTAGCCTGAACCTTAGAATAATAGATTTATAAGAAATGTCGGCCTTTATAGGAAGGAATTGACTGGTTTGAAATTCAAGCTTTTTGATTGTTCATCAAGTTTGACGTTTATGAAACCACTTACATGTATTTAAGTCCGCCCAGCTAACTCAGTCGGTAGCACACAAGTCTTCTGACAGAGGTGTCTTATGTTCGATTCCCAGGCAGGTCAAAATTTTGTGGAATTGAAGTTATGTAGTAATTGTTACGACCATCGTCCATCCTACCTCTGATTCTAAATCATGTAAAACAGTTGTCAGTCACTGATTGGTCAACAGCTAAATCTTGGTAATCGAACCAATGACCTCTCAATTAGTACACATGTGCGCTACAACTTAGCTTGCAGGGTAGCTATAGATAGTTCACACACCGTACTTTATGAAATAGGTTTTATTTAAGCGTTGTAGTAAGCAAGGATTCTAATCAAAAAGTGATTGGGTTGTTTAGTGTCCGGTAGGTGTCGTTTACACAGGATTTTACAGTATTTATTTATACTGGATTTTACGCCGTGTCAACACATTTTCTTAGTTTTCAGCGTACAGCGCACCTTACCTAGCTTTCCTGGACTCTTGTCTTTAATCAGTGCTCACCTACCCTTCCACAAGGCCGGAAACTTTTCATATACCTTATTATTTGAGGAAAATTGACTTAATTGTCAAATTTTCACGAAAGGGAATATCCTCCCTGAATAGGATTCGAACCCGTTCGCCTTTCGAAACACTGGATTCAAAATCCAGGTGCGCTACCAACGGCGCTACGGACCAGTGATGCTTTTCACAAATATTCTTACGAAAAAAATCTTCGTAAGTCAAAAGCAAGAAACATTAGTAATACGCTCATTTTTTGGCTTATCAATTCTAAATATTATACAAATTGTGTAGAATTGTGTATACCTTTTGAATATCATAGCATAGCTATGCTTATTATCCCTCTGACTTTGAAGTGCTAATTATATGAAACTGACTTACGAAGATTTTTTTCTTAAGAATTTTAGTGAAAAGCACCACTGGATCAGGTTTTACGGTAATTGACAACTTTTTAGACGTGATACTATGCAGTTAGTCACTAAGTAAGCAAGTTACATGTGCAGTAAACTACACAATACACATTGTTTAAATTAATAAACAACTTCAACTGTAGTTTCTCTTTCATACTGGGCGTTAAGTGGGCAATCGAAATAACATGAAAAACATCTTATAAATAACAATTCCCATTGAGTCTAACATTTCAATCAACTAAAATAACGCAATAAAATAAAGAATACAAAACATAGTTTTTATATTTTTTTATTTGATATATATTCTTTCATAAAAACGTAATGCAACAAATAAAGAGTCAGCGATGCTTAATTTTTACAATTATGACACCTGAAGAAATGCTGCTACATGTACTTTGTTTAGAATATTTTGAATGATGTGTTGATTAAATGACCCATATGTATCAGTTTCATGGTATGGTCGCTAATTGATCGACGAATGTTGTTTTTTACACTATCGGCGATTTCGCCGAAATGCTTAAGTTATACCACAAATCGAAATCTATCGACCAAAATGCCTTACCAGTTTTACCTGCGGAGTGATACATGTGTCTCTGGTTTAAAACGCAGTCAATTTCTGGGAGATACAAGTAGTTCCGTCATCTGACTCAGTAACAGGTGCTTACTTACTTAAATAAGCGTGTGGAAGAGGCGTAGTCAAATCTCGTTAATACATTATATTTTATATTAATATATTGATAGTGCCTGTAGCTGTTTAATGTAATGATACTGCGGTCATTCACTGTATTAATTGACGTTAAAGTTGTTTTACAGTATTGTACCATATTTTATCACATTTAACTACACTAAAGAACCAACAGAACTTGTATGCAAAGTGTATAGGGGAAAACTGTACTTCAAGATTGTGTATGGCAAGAAGAGGAAAATAAAATCTTTACAATGTTTGCCAGTAA